>JABEVN020003841.1:0-16718 GCA_013146195.2 Codonopsis lanceolata | reverse complement strand
CCACTTCTGACCAACTATATTGCGAGCATCTTGGAAGGAACTAGATCCCAAGTCATTCGAGCAAGAGCATCAAACTCTTGAACATGGCTGGCCACTTCACATCCTTGAGCACAGTAACACGTGGGTTCATTTCCCACTTCGCTGGCCAAAGAAAGACTCATTTAATCTTCGGTTTTGAAGATGTTGTTCTTGGGCAGTAGTATGGAGGATGTGCCGGCGGGCACGAGGCGGGAGCGTAAACACAGTAGGCTGGCAGCAGGCATAGGAACCAATGTAGCGCCCCTGAGACTTCGAGCCTTGGGTGATCTCGAGGCACACGATGCGGATTCAGGTAAGTGGAGCAACGGATAAAGTGGAATCTCATGGCGAGGGAGGCTGAGTGGCAGAGGATGGAGCAACGGCAGGCACGGAGACAGGCTTGAGTGCAATGGTATCCTCTGCATATAGTAGCGATGTGGGAGGTCAGTTGAGGCGTGGCGGAATCAACAAATTGATTGAGTGGCGGGAGCCAGACAGAGAAATACTGAAGCAGCGGCCAAGCGGTGTGTATGAGGCCAAGCGATTCGTGAGGAAGCCAAAACTCTTATCATAGGTGGCAGAGGTGGACATGGGAAAGGTGGACTCGACAAAAGCGAACATGGCGCGATATATACAGCTTGGTTGTGCTCGGATCATAAAGATAGAGCACTGGTGGCAAGTAACCAAGAAGCACACAATGGAGCAGACATCGAGTTTGTAGGCGGAGTAGAGGCGGAGCCAAGGGTAGAGACAACCAAAGAAACACAGCTTGGCGTGGTTGGCGGAGAAGCCAAAAGTTTATGGTAGGGAAGCTGGCGGCAGGGTGGAGTGTAGGTGAGTCGATTTATGAGATAGGTCGGCGTTGTTTGGAAAGCAAGCGACCGGAAGAGGCCGTGGAAAGAGAGAAGGAGAAGCCAGTCTCAACAATGTGGCGCCGCGTTCAGGTACCAGTAACCCATTGGGGTGTGAGGGAGGCGAGGTAAGGTGAGATGCCATGGTGAGGTGGCGGCCAAGCCCAGGAAGGCAAGCCTATACCACCACCATTGTCCGAGTAAGGAGTGACTATGGATGTTTAAAATAATTTTTCCTAAGGCTTTGAATTGGGAAAGATGGTGGCAACCTGTTGATTTGAGTCGGAGGCGAGGTAAAGCCGATGTAATGGGTATAGTGATCAACAAAGATCACATAGTATTTGAACCCATCAATGGAGGGAAGGGGAGGGGTCCAAACATCGGTATAAATAGTTTGAAGAGAGAGTAGACAATAGTATTTTGATGAAAAGGAATTTTATGACTTTTATTAGAAAGACAATCATTACAATGAATAGGAGTGCGGCGGTGTCTAATGCTAAACCTAGGCTAATAATATCGACTTTGGATGGGGCGGACGGATGGCGAAGCGATGATGCCATCGATGAGAAGCTGGGCGACACAAGCGAGGGGGTGGGCGGGGCGAGGCAGTGGTCTGAGCCATTCATACACACCGTCCTTAGGCTGTCAGGTCAACGATATTCTCCGAGATCGCTTCACATGAAAAGAAGTTGGTAAGAACTCAATAGAGGTTTTATTAGAGATGCAAGAATTGAGATATGGATATAAGATTCTTTTTCATGTAGGGAACAAATAAAACATTATGAAGGGAAAAAGTGTGTGAGGGAGTATGAAGGGAGGAGAAACCGGTTTGGAGATAGTTAACCCGGTACCATCACCAATGACCATGTCATCCATGCAGTGTAGTTGGAGTGTAGCGAGATTGCCGAGGTCGCTAGTGACATGATGAGAGGCACCACTATCAGTAGCCGGCTCGGTGTCCCGTGTATGCAGGTGGTTGCAAGATGAGCCCGTGGTTGCCACTTGGAGCCACTTGCCGAGTTGGGAGTAAGCGGGCATAGAGGTGGTGGCGATCGAGTTGAAAGTTTGGGCGGCCGAGTAGCAGAGTGGCCTGTTGGCATTTTATCTTGACACTTGCCGAATCACGATCGTTGTGGCCGGCGGCCAGGGTTGGGAAGGTGGCGGAGGTTGCGAGGGGCGGTGATCCCAGAGCTGCGAGGGAGGATTGTCGGCTGTCGAGCTATTGCTCCTTGGTGCGGCGGGGTTGGCCGAGGTAAGTGCGGGAAGGGCCAGGCGAGGCTTCAGCTCGCGATTGATGAGTTTTTCATGAAGCTCATCAAAGCGATATGGGAGTATCCGTCCTTCAACCACATCACGATGTGGCGGTAGTCATCATCAAACCACGAGGATGGTCTCAATGAGATCTTCGTGGTCAAGAGGTTTGCCCAGGCTTGAGGCCGAGTTCATCGGCCCAGGCTTTTGAGCCAGGCTGCATGTAGTCGGTGATGGGTAGGATTCCCTTGGTTGCTCGCTTGAGGTAATATTTGATCTGTTTAATGTGACCGCGAGTTGGGCGAGCATATGTATGGCTTGAGATGTCGAGGCTTCAGAGTAGTGGCGGCTTTGTTGGATCGAAGAACGGGGGAAGCGGAGCAGAGAAGCAAAAGAGCCCCAGAGGAGTTTGTCTTAGCGAATCCAAGGGCGTAGTGAGGGTTTGGGGTGGGAGCGTCCTTGGATGTTTGGGCATCCTTGGTGAGGACAGTGGGAGGCGGGCATGGGTGTGAGCAGATCTACAAACTTGTAGAGGTCATAGCCGATGAGGGTGGCCTCAACTTGGGTTTCCAAAGCTATGTAATGGTGGTAGAGGTGAGTTTGGTGATGTTGTGGTGGGAGATATTGATGAGGTCGAAGGTTTGGGTGGGATCAAGAGGGTTTTTGACGGTGAGAGTGATTCCAGTTAGCCATTGTAGGAGGGTTTTGGGCGGCTAAAGGAAGAGGAAGAAGGTTTTAGGAGCAGAGCTCTGATACCATGTAGAAACTAATAAAGTTTAGGAATAATGGCATAGCCTTTCCATTGAATAAATCACATATTTATAGGGGGATTTACAATTAGGGTTACACTAGGAGTAGGATACAAGAAACCTATACAAGGAAGGTAACACAATTAGGAAAGAACTCTACAAGGTAATTACCACTAATTACTCATTACAAATCTACAAGAATAATTAAAAGATATTATTCTCTAACATCTTTAATATGATGACAACGTGCAATTTATTTTTCCAATCCTACCTCAGTGTTACTTGATTAGCCATCGTTCCTTAAAATCCTGGCTCGGTGTTACTTAATTAGACATTGTTTTCAATCCTATCTCGTTGTTACTTAATTAGGCGTCATTTTTTTTTAATATGATAGCAGATTTTAATTTCTTTTTTGTATTGCGATATATAAATAATTAGGCCTTTTTTTAAATTTGGTCTTAGTGTTACTTGATTAGGCATCTTTCTTTCAAATCCTGCCTCGGTGGTACTTAATTAGGTATCGTTCCATCAAATCTTGTCTCGGTGTTACTTAATTAGATATTGTTTCTAATCTTGCCTCGATGTTACATAATTAGGCATCATTCCTTCAAATCAAGTCTCGTTGTTACTTAATTAGGTATCATTTCCTATCATGCATCGATGTTATTTTATTAGACATCATTTCTTTAGCTATGAGATGCTGAAATTTTATGGCAGGCTTTTGTGCGTGTGTTTGTTGTTTATTAAGGGTATCTTCGTTATTTTATCATAAAAAATGTACTTTAACGGTTGTAAACAAAAATGATGAACTTTTCCGATTATAATTTCATTCTATGGAACCGACCCAATTATCACCCTCGAAGTTTTGACAACCTTGTTTGATATCCCCAGTATTATATTATCTCGATAAAAATCACAATGTACAACTCAAATTTGTTTGTTTCTTTACAACCACTCCCTCCGTTATTAAATTATCGCCTTTATTTGTTTTTCATCCGTTCTTAAATAATTATCCTCTTTTAGGAAAACATTTTTATCACTTTATTCTTACTTTTTTTTACATACTTTAATTATGACCACATACTCAAAGGCATTAAAGGAAACCATACATTTCATAAATATTTATAATACAATTAATTACTTTTTCTTAAGCGATGTGCTGGATCAAAGAGGACAACATTTTAAAAACGGAGAAAGTACTTCTTAGTTCTTAGAACATTACCAATACTAATATAAATGTGAAAAAAAAAAATTAGATGTCACTTGCGATTTATATTGTTTTAAAACAAAACCTCTGTAATACAAATGTGAATGAAGTATGTGGATATGACGTGTCAACAAATTTGTTCACATTGTTGATAGCAAAGTCAATTTTTTACATTATATTTGAGGGTGTGAATAAATCATATTCATCATTTTTTCTTTTAAAAAATATTCAATTGGTTGTTCCCCCCCCCCACCCTTTTTTTGGTTAAATTTCATTTAAGTCGTGGAATTCATGCTATATAAGATCAAATTCACATTTGCAGTGGAGAGTTCCATTTTAATTGAATGTTAATGAAGAGAAACAAATCGCATATGATTTAACGTGTTAATTATACACGACCATATAAGATCAAATCCATAGTTGCATTGATGATACTCTTACTTCTTATCATGTGCGGTCGCCTTTTTGATGTTTTTCTTCCCTTTCTTGTGGAATAATCCATTTAATTTTTTACTTATACTCATTTCGTTCCGGGTAAAGAATCAACTATTCCATTTTTTGATGTTTCATTTAAAGAGTTCACTTTAAAAAATCAAGGGAATACCACCTTTTTGACCACCGTACAAATTGAGGAAATCCAATTTGACCAACGACATTTCATAACGACCAAATTAACCAACCAACTTTTAATTTGGTTGCAATGTTGTCATCCCTGTGAACCCTCCGTTCCATTTGACAATTCCACGTAGACGCCACGTAGGGGTGTAAGTGGTTCGATTTGGTTTGGTTTATGCCAAAGCCACAAACCGAACCGTCCCCTATTGGCTCCAAAAATAGCAAATCGAACCGAACCGAGTAAAGCTTGGAACCGAACCAAATCGAACCACTCGGTTTGGTTTGGTTTGGTTTGGTTCGGTTTTATGGTTTATATAAATTATTTTTAATCAAATTAAGCAACATTAAAAATAAGAATAAAAATAAGATTTTAATTTAGAATTAACATCAAAATTAATAAATAACCTACTAACAACAAATTATCGTAAAGAAAAAATACAAATTCTAAAATAAACACAAACAATAGAAGATATATTAGTTTGCCAACAATCAAGATTTGATTTGTTTGGTTTAGTATGTCTATATATATATATATTACTAAATCAAAGGCCTAGATTATGCATATAAGATGATTCAAACATTCAAAATAGTTAACAAATGTAATATAATATATATTATATAATAAATAAATAAAAATATATGGGTTGGTTTGGTTCGGTTCGATACCAAAAACTGTGAACTAAACTGAATCAGGCGGTTTTCCAATTTTTGAAACCAAAACTGAACCATCTTCGATCAATACCGGACCAAACCGGTTTGGTTTGGTTTGGTTTGGTTCGGTTCGATTCCGTGGTTTGGTGGTTTCGATTTACACCCTTCCACATAAGGAGTCAACTAACGTAAAAATAAGTTTTGCGGGAAATAGTTTAGAGAAAAGTAAAAGAAGTAATGTAGTTAAATCTATCTATCTATCTTATAATTAAGCTCAGTCTTCTGAAAAGTTAACTACCGGACATGATTCATTTTTACAAAACATAACTGTTGACCATGATTAAGTCTTTCTAAAAAGTTAACTATTGGCCAAGATATTGCTAGATTTCTTGAATCTCAGTAACAATATAAGAGATATCTAACTTAATTCTTACGTTTGTCTTCTTATACTCTATATCATTTTCCTTCTCTGTATCATTTTCCTTATATTATTCGTATCATTTCTCTCTTCATTGTATAACGTTTCTCTCAAAGAGTAAGGCTGATTGTCCCTCTCAAGTTTGTTATTTTATTTCTATTAATAAAATATAGCAGGATACCGTCCATGTTTCCCTAAAAAAATTACAAAACTAACTTCTTCTTCTTTTTTTCCACTGTTGGATAATCATATTGTTTTAATTGATTACCGAGAGATATTCATTTTAAATTAGTTATTTTGAATACTGACACCGTCTCATACTGACGCCGTCCCGTACTGGCTCCGTGCCATAGGCCTGGGCATAAGATTTAGTCTATATTATAAAACAGCTAGGTAATTGATTAGAGCTATTCAGATGTTGAGATTAAATTATCTTAAAACATTTAACGGTTGAGATTCATCATCACATTCACATTTGTGAGTAGTTATCCATTTTTAACTCCATATTTTTTTTCTTTCTCTATTACAAGTCACCCCTACAATTAATATTATAAGCAGTCACCCCTTTTTCTTCTCATTATGTTTTATTTTCACATTACAAAATCACACCCTGCGATTAATCTTCTGAAGTCACCCCTTATAAAGCACCAATCTCTCAACTATCACTTGAAACAATGTACCCCTCAACTGTAACATTTTTTTAAATCGCACATTCTATTTAGACACTGTCATTTCAATTGACGAAATCAGATATACTAGAACCGTACCATAGGTACAGACATGAAGATCTAATGTATATTATAATAGAACTTGGAAAATACGTGTGCAATTGACTTGAGATAAAAAAGTGAATGAGATTTACTATTTTACTTACCAGCCAAAGATCAATTTGAAGTTCCAAGTGTGCGAACGACCGTTATTTCCAACCCCATCTTTTTTCCCTTTGATCGTGAATCGTGGGTGAAGGAAGTCACTGAAGGAATTGAATTGTGGGTGAAGTCACTGTAAGGAATCAGCGACACTCATCCGCTCTCTTCACTCCCCTTTTCGTAACCCACATATCCTCTACATGCCCTGTTCTTCCCTTCTTCTGCAGTCACTTTCTCCCTCTCTCCAACCTTTTCTTTCTATCTCTTTCTGTATATCAACCCACATTGCCGGATCTTCCATCCTTGAATGCCTAGCTGATGAGGTATGAAATTCTCTAATTAATTTCATACTCAAAATTTTAATTACCCTAAATGTCAACTACCGGTCTTAATTTCATATAATAAGGTGTGGGCAGGGCCGATCCTCGACTTTTAGGGGTCCAGAACGAAAATAAAATAAGGGGCCCTTAAAAAAATATAAGCATAGGAATTTTAAACGAATAATTTATTTAACTTTTCATCATTTGAAGTATTGAAAATGGAAACATATAAGAAAATAAGTATTAAATAATTACTGAAAACTGTTATTCTTCATTCGTTAAGATAATTTACAATAAAAAGAATATACTTAATCAAAAAATTTATTTTATGTATGTTTTGATTTCTAGATGGATATTTTTTTGGTAACATGTATTGTGCACTATAAATTCAAGTTAAAAATCAATCAACTAACAAAACAAAAAAAATAAATAAACATAAGAAATAATTAAAAATGATAGTAACATAACAATAAAATTTGATTTTTGCTTGAAATATTGATATTATATGCCCAATCAATTGTTATTTTTTATGACCCAGATAAAAAAATTGATGGTCAACTAACTTTTTTTTATAAGTAAATTTAGTGAACGCAAAATAAAATTAAGGTTGAATAACTCCACTAAAACAGAATACAAATTATTTATTTGTATATAGTAATTCTTTATTCATTAGGTTCCGAAGTAATTAAAACATATATAAGTAGATTTGAAGTTGATAATAATAAAATAAAAAAAAAACAACTTAACCACAACAATTATACTTACAATACAAGTGGAGGATAAAGATGAAATATTATGAAATTATAAGCTTATTTTTTTAAAGTTGATTATTTACGCAAAACCTATCAAAATAATATATGAGACTATTTAACTAAATCGGGGGAGTATATGATATAATATGTATATAAAATAATACTAATAATAATTGACTGTAGAGCCAAAATAAAAAAAAAATTACAAAAATGGCATGGAAGGGGCTTGAACCTCAGACTTCACTGTTATACTCACCACATACACAATTATCCAAACCATTGAGTCAAAATATAATTTCTTCACAATGATTACATTAATTATAATATATCTAAATAAAACTAGTCTACACATATATAAAATTAGGCCCTCTTACATTGGAGGCCCCGTTCGATCGATCACTTTGAACCCTCCAAAAACCGGGCCTGGGTAAAGGAAGGAGAGAGAAATTTATGTATGCATTCCATATGAAATTTTGTGTGGGTATGGGTGTGTGTTGGGTTGAGGGGAAGTTGTATGACAGAGTTCAGTGGAATTTTATTAATGTTAAGTATGTGTTTTATTTTTGTTTTGAATTTGGTTTTTTTTGTCTTCATCTCACGAAATCTGTATTTTATTTTGGTTTTTGTCTTACATCTCTTCTCTCTATTCTTATAGAAATTAATTCTATTCACAGAAAGTCTTACATCCTATTTATTCTCTCTAAAACCAAACATGGGTTAGTATTTTTCAAGAAGTTAAAACCTTTATTAGAGCGGTTGGGTTTGATTAGGTGTGGAAGACGACCAATTTCCATCCCCACTTTCACACCCCTTTATTTTTAAGACACAAATCTCTCACATGTTCAATTTAGATTGTGATTTTATAATGAAATATAGAAATGATGGTCTGAATGTTCCTTTGTAAGAGGAAATTCTAGCATGTTTTTGTGAACACTTTGAAAAACTTCAAACAAGAAAAGGAATGAGATTAATTATTTTGAGTTATTTTTGTGCATTAGATCCAATTCCTTCATGTAGTTTAATTGATGGTCCAAGTTTTCCTGCGTATTTCAATTGGTCAGTACCCTCTCTCTCTCTCTCTCTCTCTCTCTCTCTATCTCTCATGGGAATTTTTTTGTCATGCAGGCCTCTTGAAAAGGAACGTAATTATAATATAAACTGTGGTGTGAGGGTGCACATTTTTGTCATACATGTCTCTCATGCACAATTTAAATTTTGACATCCGATATAACAAATATGAAGGCACCTCTGGGCTTTGTTGCAAGAACTTATAGTGAAGGACAAAAGTGACTTTATGAGCTCATTTCACTCATAAGTTGTAGTATGAGGGTGCAGTGTCTTTGATTAGAAAATATATGAAAGGGGTGATATTATATTTTATCAATTGAATCAACTCTCATTCAAAGTGTTTTGAAGCATTCAAAGATGGAAACATTATAATCAATGAATGCCTACAATGAAGACTGTGAGCTGCCAAAGCATCTGTGATTCCCTGATGATAGTGAAGAAGGGGAAGGGGGAGTCTCAACTTTGAAGAATTTTATAATGTTTTGCTATTATTAGGTTTAAAGAAGATTTGTACGCTGTCACATTTGTTGTAGCGAATGCAAATGTATGGTAGCAACGTGCTTTCTCTTTTTGGAAAATTTATGGCTACTCATAATGGTAGGTGGAGAATATGAATTCGACATGGACGGTGATTATTGGTGATAGTTCTTGAGCTATGCTAATGGAGTAGTTTAGCTTAGAGTCATATGTTCATATTTAGACTTTCTTTATGAGTATTCACTATTCTTCTCAACTAAAAGAAGTTAATTTTCTTATCTGCTTTCGGATTGATATCCCACAAGCAGCTTCTTTCATATTATAGTGTCAGTATGAGATCAATGCATGCTTAGGATTTTGTGGGGATTGGATTCAATTAATATTTTGAGTAATCATCCCTACAAAACCTAGAACATACATTGATTTGAACTCATAGTAGCATCGTGCCATAAGCACCGATACAAAGACTAGTCTATATTACAAAACAACTACGTAATTGGCTAAGACTATTCAGAGTTTGAGATTAAATTTTCTTAAAACATTTAACGGTTGAGATTCAACATCACATTCACATGTGTGAGTAGTTATCCATTTTTAACTCCATATTTTTTTATGTCCCTATTATAAGTCACCCACATACAATTAATATCATGAGTAGTTACCTTTTTTTCTTCTCCCTGTGTTTTATTTTTATATTACAAAGTCACGCCCTGCGATTAATCTTCTAAACAGTCACCCCTTATAAAACACAAATCCCTCAACTATCACTGGAAGCAATGTACCCCTTAACTATAACATTTTTTTTAAATCGCACCTTCTACTTAGGCACTGTCATTTCAATTGACGAAATCAGATATGCTGGTATTGTGCCATAGGCACGAGCATGAAGATATATATATATATATATATATATATATATATATATATATATATATTGGGAGATGTTGTTTTCACTACAATTTTTGTTTATCCGCTATATCTTTAATTATTGTATTAAATAAATAATATTTGAACAAAACTATATACACCTTTTTAACTTGACTAATCAAGTTACTTTCTTAATTACTTTCTAACAATATTTTTTTGATCAAACATCAATGGACAACATAATTATTCTATTTATATTCTTAATAATTTAATTCTCAATAAACAAGGTACTTATTTTTTTTTTCGTAATAAATATGTTTAATCAATTTTTCTAATCACTCACGTTTCATATTCTATTATCATAAAAGTAGTATGATTAATACATTTTCTACCAAAATTTTAAAATATATTGGATATTTTATTATCAAAAATTAATATTCTAATTTAGCTTTTAAAAATATTGTTTTAAAATATCAATTCAATTATTATGGTAGGTATTAAACTGAATGTTGGTTTCAATCAACTCAATAATTAAATTTTTGAATCCATTATAAAGATAGACAAAATATTTAAATATTGCGATACTATTTCATATTATGATTTTACTATTCGGTCATTTTTTACTATTACATCCTTTAAATTTCACTTTTAATTTTTTCCATAGCCAATGGACATATATTTACTCAAAGTTTGGTAGACAAAAAAATGTTCTGACGATATTTTTTTATTATACAATATAACTTTAGTCATAAGATTAATTAATAAAGAAATTAAAAAAAGTAAAAATAAATATAGAATAACTATTTTGTTCATAAATGTTTGAACTAAAAAGTAATGTTAAAAAGTAATTAGGAAAATAACTTGATTAATTAATTTAAAATGGGCAAGTATTTGAGGGGTAATTTTGTCCAAATATGTATTTATTTGATTCAATAATTATGGATGTAGTGGATAAGTAAAAATTATAGTGGAAATAGCCTCCCCATATATATATATTTAAATTTGGTAATGAGCACTATTGTTGTGCCACCTCACCATCTTTTGATAAATCTTCATTGTAAAGCTTTCATTTGGAGACTTTAAAAACTTTTGGTTTTCTAGTCATTAACTAATAATGATGCATAATCATAATCAATATGATAATGCGTATTAATATTAATTTATATAACTTCTTCTATTGTCAATAGTAGAAAACTTATATTTAAAACCTCTTACAATTAACATTATTTCTAATCAGTGTGAGATAAAACTCTTTAAGGTAAAACATTACATCTAATGACTCACATCTAACACCATACTTTAAGTCTTGATATCTTATTCATCAAAAACTTGATTTGGACAAATAAATATATCATTTCGATACTCTTGCCGAGTAGAACACATTTGCACAATTACTTTTGCCAACAAACAAATGACACATAAAGAAATCCGTGTCTCAAGTTGCACAATTTCTTTCACTAAAGATACTAATTTTTTAACAAGTATTATACTTTAAGTCTTGATATCTAATTCATCTAAAACTCGATTTGGGCAAATAAATATATCATTTCGATGCTCTCACCCAGTAGAACACATTTGCGCAATTACATTCGCCAATAAATAAATGACACGTAAAGAAATTTGTGGCTCAAGTTACACAATTTCTTTCACTAAAAACACTAATTTTTTTAACAAGTATTATACTTTAAGTCTTGATATCTTATTCATCCAAAACTCGATTTGGACAAATAAATATATCATTTCGATGCTCTTACCGAGTAGAACACATTTGCATAATTACATTCGCCAACAAACAAATGTCACGTAAAGAAATTCGTGTCTCAAGTTGCACAATTTCTTTCACTAAAAACACTAATTTTTCAACAATAGAAGCAATGTATCCCACATTTGTTAGAAATTAATGTTGGTTTTAAAAATATTATTATTAAGTACCAATAAAAGAGATGTATCATACATTAGTTGGAAAGTGATGTTGGTTTTCAAAGTCATTTGATAAATGACTTAAACCATTATTACCAATAGAAGATGTATATCTCACATTGGTTAGAAAATGATATTGATTTTAAATTATTTTTTATTATTACCAATAAAAGAGATGTAATAACACATTGCTTAAAAAGAAAATGTTAGATTTAAAGTTGTTAGACTAAAGACTTTCACTTTTTCAAGAGATGTATCTCACATTTATCACATAATATTTTACTATAATTATCAATAGAAGAGATGTATCTATAACGCCCTGAGCCCGAGAACCCGGTCAGCTACGTGTATCCCACACACTGCCTCACTGAACATGCAACACCTTAGGTTATCAGGCCCACGAAAAACCGACTCAAAAGTCCATGGGTGATGTTGGTGCCCAGAAGTAGTGTGTGACCACCTTATCAATCAAATACAATTCCCACACTTACCCGATGTGCGATGGAGTATTACAATCTCCCCCACTCAAATCCTTTACGTCCTCGTCAAGGCCGAATCGTAGCCCGGGCGATGCAAGATTCAAGAGGTGGCTCGTACGGGGATCAAGAGGTGGCTCTCATCTTCTGCGGTTGACCTGCACAGCACTTTGTTCCCACATTTTCGACCGGGATCCACTCTGATACCAAGCATGTAACGCCCCGGGCCCGAGAGCCGATGCTACGTGTAGCACACACGCTGTCCCACTAAACACGCAACACCTTGTGTCATCAGGCCCACCACAAGTCGACCCAAAATTCTATGGGTGATGTTGGTGCCCAGAAGTAGTGTGTGAACACCTTATCAATCAAATACAATTTCCACACCTACCCGATGTGGATGTGGTATTACAGTATCTCACATTAGTTAGAAATTGATATTGTCTTAAAAATACTATTATTAATTACCAATAGAAGAGATGTATTATACATTGGTTAGAAATTGATGTTGGTTTTCAAAGTCTTTTGATAAAAGACTTCTAATATTATTACCAATAGAAGACGTATATCTTATATTTGTTAAAAAATGATGTTGATTTTAAATTATTTTAGATTATATAAAAGACTTTTACAATTATTAACAATAATATATATATATATATATATATATATATATATATATATATATATATATATATATATATCACACATTTGTTATAAATTGATATTGGTTTTTAATTACTATTATTACCAATAAAAAAGATAAATCGTATATTGGTTAAAAAATTATGTTTATTTTAAAAGTCTTTAAATAAAAAGACTTCTACTTTTATCATCAATAAAAGAGAAGAGAAGATATGTATCTCATTATATGGAAAGAGATGTTGGTTTAATTTTTTTAGATAAAAATCTTTTGCTACTATTACCAAATGATGAGATGTATTCCACATTGATTAGAGAGTAATGTAGGTATTAAAAGTCTTTTTATAAAACACTTAATACTAATAGAAAAAAATATGTATTCACACTGGTTAGGAAAGTGATATTACTTTAAAATGTTTTTAGATAATGTATCTTATATTGGTTACAAAGATATCCACGTTATTTAGAAACATATATTGGTAATAAAAGTCATTAGATAAAATTATTTTTATATTATTATCATTACAAGATATGTATCACACATTATTTAGAAAGAGATGTTGGTTTCAAAACTCTTTAGATAAAATACTACTACTATTTTTTTATTATTATAACCAATAGAAGAGATGTATCCCACATTTTTTTGAAAGAGATGTTGAGTTTAATTTTTTTATATAAACGACTATTATTATTACTGAGCTGCTTGGCCTAATAGGCCCAAGTCATGAGCCACGTGTCAAGCGTATGTTTCTTTTGAGCAAGCGAGCAACGGAGTTACGCGAGCAAGCGGGCAAAACCTTAGCTCTTATCAGGTAAGCTACTTGCGAGATGGGGGCTCCGTTAAGCGAGCAACATCGATAAACGAGCATTATTGCTCGTCTTCGTCAGAAAGAGCCATTACCGGTTGAGGACATTCATGTCCGGGAAAGATCAAGTTATTAGTTGAGGGTGGTCACACTCGAGCAAGAATCTTAGCTAGTGATAGCGCCCGGCAAACTCTCTGGATAATCCGTTGTCATTAGTGGGCTAGTTAAATGCGCTCTCATTAAATACCATGACCGTTCGTGGGGTAGTTAATGAGATTTATGGGTGGTTAATGGAGATCATGGGCAGTTAATGCCAATCATGGGTGGTTATTCATGGTTATCGGCGGTTATGCCTTCCGGTGCATATAAAAGCTTGGCAAAATACGGAGAGAGGTATGCGCAATCTAATTCTCTAGCCGAAACTCTGTCAAATTGCCTACTTTCTTATACTAAGTCACACGCCGGAGGGCTTTTGCAGGGAGTGCCCCTGCCCAGTTTATGTTTGTTCATTGGCATCGCAGAGTTGGGCTTTGAGGATTCAAGAACACGTTGAAAGCTAGGTGTTCGGATTGGGCTTGTCTAGTGCATCCAGATTTCTTGGATGCATCAGTTGGTTCCATTGCCGGGAAAACGTTTTTGCGGCATTAAGATTTAGTCAGATATTTTCTGTTTTTGAGGTTTCACCCATGGTGGAGAACGAAGTTAATGGTGGTAGTGGCAGTCGTAGAGAGGAGGTACACCAGAATCCCAGCCTCAATCAAGCTGCCGGGAATAATGTCCCTCCGCCCCATGATGCACGCCACCAGCTTAATCAAAGGCGTGGGGTTGATTCATTGGCTAGAAGCGCCGAAGTCGTGCCGCTGTTAGCTCATGAGTTTTCGCGAGGAAGCTTTGCGACAACGAGCTATTACTTGGGCCGATGCATCGGCTCAACTCGCATTGATCGCGATGGCACGCCATTACCCATCGAATTAGATCCACTAATAGCCTTTGCTCCGAGTCGCGGCCGTGTTTCGCATCAAAATCGATGAATCCTTTGGTTGTTCACTCCCAACCACGAAAGGTATGGTTCTAAGCGCCACAAGCAAACCGAGGGTAGTAAGGGCCACAAGGTTCCCAGCGTTCATTCAAGATTGGGGCCACGAGTGGAGAGAGGATTCGGTTCAATTCGCCGACGACGGGCTGCCGGCCACCACCAAGGTCACATGCTCGCATTTCGGTCACACCGGGCGACTCGGCGTATCTCATAGTCGACGTCGCGCCAAGGGGTTCTTATGCTCATCGACGTGGAACCCTTCTCCCAAGCGATCTCATCATTCCAATGGCACTCAAGAAAACGAGACTTGCATCAATCACCGCATCTCACAGCTACATCTGGGCAGCACCTGTGCATGTGGCGCAGCCGGGACCAAGCCGTCATAAGTTATGGGATCACGGCCCCAGCCCCTCCTATGCCGGATGGTACAGCCTCACTGGTGGTTTGCCCGCAACCATAAATATGCAGGATTTTGAGGAGTTGAAGCGTCGGATGGAAGCCCCTGGAGCAAGGCAAGGCTTAGATGGAAATTTTTTGGGTACATTCCCCCATTAGCTCCATGGATCGAGAATGCTCCACCAAAGACAGGTTGATATTTCCAAACAAGTCCAAGGCTAGGGATTGGTTAATGTCTTTTGAATCCCAAATTGGCACGGTGACTTCGGATGAAGCATTGAAGATCGGCTTTTGTGGGCGCCATGGCAAGGAAAGCTTGAGCTTGATGGGAGACGACGATCAACAATTGGGCACTTGCGAGCAAAGTTCTTGGCTGATTTTGGGACGTTCATTGGCGAAAACAAGGGCTGATTTGTCCAAGGCTTAAGCGGTGCACATGAGTCAACGGCACAGTTACCTTGAGAGGTTTACCAAGGTCCTCGAGCAAGTTCTCGGTCTCGACCGAGCAAGAGGTGACATTGTGTTTCAAACCGGGTTGTCGGAAGGTGAAGGTGGTTTGCGATCAAAATTAAGTATCGTGAACCAAAGACACGAGCGGAGATGCTCATGCGAGCACAATGAATGGTGTGGGGAGGCAGAGAGAAGGAAAGAAAAAGGAGAAGCGGTGAAGGCGCTAGGAAATCCAAGGGAAATGGCCGAGGCGGGGAAGTGGAGGCTACAACAAAGCAAGTCTCGTTATGATCGGCCGAAGGAGTTTCTCAGTGAATCGGACTTGACCCACTGACAGCTGGCGTGAAGACATTATGTGCAAGTCGAGAGCAGGCTTCTAATCCACCTCGCATGAATCCGATTCTTCTTAGGCAAGAGGGATCAGGGCGAAGAGGTGCTTATCATGATGACTATGGAGCTGGAGAGTGTTGGCCGAAAAAGGCCATTCGAGTTGATTAATGAGGCGGTTAGATCGCTTGGCGGGATGGCGGCAATAGAGTGCTCTAGGCGAGAGGCCCCACATCGTGGGGGGTAAATGTTATAATGGATGGAGCTCACTCAGAGCCGCGCTTGGGAAGCAGATCTATTCTTTATCCAAAGTGGTGGAGCGACTGCGACCTTGCGGAGGATGGTGGCGGGCTATGGGTTTACTCGCGGCGGAATGGCGAGTAGTGTGTAGCGAGCGAGCAATCCTTGATTGTCTCGGCGTTGGTTGATGGGCTGGGTTGTGCATAGAATTTTGGTGAACACGAGGCTTCTTGGGGCGTGATGTATTATTCTTGCTTCCGGGGCTTGGAGTTGAGTGATGATCGTTTGAAGCCTTACGTCTGTTGGGGCTTT
>JABEVN020003840.1:0-16726 GCA_013146195.2 Codonopsis lanceolata | reverse complement strand
AAGTAGTCAAGTCAACATCACCTAGCATAAACAAATGCGTAATCCTTTAATCGTTCGCCAGTCATCTACAATTTTAACCCCTACGCATAGGCACGAATGGTTCGGCCAATACACATCCCCTGATGATATATGGTCAGGGGTAATTTTGGAATGTCGTAGTCGACGCTCGAGGTTTGTGAAGGAACTGCAGGTTTCAAGAAGTACCACTTAAGAAATCACAACATAAATTAGGTGGGCAAGAACTTGAGATTTCAAAAGCGGCTTTAAGCCCTAAAAAATCGGATACCATGGAATGCTATATATGGTCAAAATAAAAAAACGACCGTGTAAGAACATTCATAAAGGTATGAACAAAGAAAATCAAGATTTTAACTTTCATAGTTAATGTTACATGAACAATGACAATGGTGAACTTATATGAGAAAGTATACTTAACTTCAGACCGAGATTATGAAGATAGGGTTCTAAATTTCTTACCATTTTCAAGATTTTAAGAAGAAGAAGTAAGTGACGGAATCGCGTAATCAACTATCGAACATATGGGCGAAGCGTAAAATTTGTAGAGAAGAAACTTGAGAGAGAAAGAGAATGTAAAGAGACAGCTTTGGTAAAAAAGAACTTTTGGCTGAGGGTTTATAAGGGCGTGCCATCACCATGAGATTCTGTGAAATGTCATTAAGTCGATGCCTTTTGATGACAAGACTTAATGAATGACGGCTTTAGAAAGAGAAAAGGGCCTTTTCAAATATTTACTCAACCAATTCCTCAAAACTGGTCCCTCATAATTTGCATAAGCCTCCTCTCAAAATTATAGTTTAGAAAACTCATTTTTCTTACAAAGTGACTTTAGAAATTCTTCGATTTAAAATATTTGAAAGTAGTAAGTCCGCTTCAAAAATAACCTTTTCAAGTCTCGCTTAAAATAAATTTTCAAGTCCGCTTAAAATAAATTTTCTAAGCTTAAAATAAATTTAAAATATTATTTTGGAAATGTTACATATTAATTTTGATATAATTTAAGCAAAGCTTGGGTCAAGCATACCAAGCTCTCCCTTAGATAAGCAAACCTGTCTCGCTTCTAGAGCTTTGGTGAAGATGTCTCGCTAGTTGATGGTCACTTGAAATATACTTCATGCTAATGTTTCTCTTTCTACATTGTCCCTTAGAAAGTGATATCGAACATCGATATGCTTTGTCTTGGAATGCATCACGGATTGTCAGAGGTGATAGAGATTGCCGAGGTGTTATCACACATGATTGGAAACCGCTACTTTGATGTCGTAGTCTACTAACCTGCTGCTTTTGATCCATAGTAGCTTGACAGCAGCCTACCAGCCAGCCTATGTATTCGTCAGCTCGTGGTGGAATTTGAGACGATGCTTGTTTCTTGCTAGCCCAAGAGACGAAGTTCTGCCTCCTAGAAATTGACAAGTTCCACTAGTGCTTTTTCTCGTCAATTTGGCAACCAAAGATAGTCAAGGCCGAGTATCCAACCAAGTTGAAAGATGATTCCTTGGATACCAGATACCTAAGTTGGTGGTATCCGATACGTATTTGATGATTCTTTGGTGCAAGAAGATGTGACTCACGAGGGTCCGCTTGAAATCTAGCACACACCCCAACAAAGATATACTATGCCGTCCGGCTGGGCGTGAGGTAGAGCAGAGAACCAATTATCCCCTATAGTGGGTGATATCAACTTTCTTTCCTTGTAAGTCCTTTGTAAGTTTGCATCTAGCAGCCCATTGAGTATCAAATGTTTGTCAAGCTTTCCAATCCAAATTTCTTGACAAGATCTTTAGCATACTTGGATTGGCTGATGAATATTCCTTTGTTGGACTGTTGAATTTGAAGACCCAAGAAGAATGTGAGTTCTCCCATCATACTCATTTGAAACTTGCCTGTCATCATAAGCGCTTTCAAATCGCCATAGCTTCTCATTTGTGGATCCGAAAATGATATCATCAACGTAGATCCGTACTGCCAGCAGAATGTCCTTTCAGGCTTGAGAATGAAGAGAGTGGTGTCAATCTTGCCTCGCACGAATCCTTGTTCAACCGTAAGAACTTAGAAAGGGTTTCATACTGTGCAGCTCGAGGAGCTTGCTTAAGACCATGAGAGCCTTCTTAAGCTTGTAAACATGAGTTTCTTTTCCTTTTTCTACAAAGCCCGGAGGTTGAGCAACGTATCGCTTGAAGATCACCATTAAGAACGCGCTCTTGACATCCATTTGGTACAAAGACAAAGTCTTTGTATGTAGCATAGGCTAAGAAAATTCTGGATAGCTTCCAATCTTGCTACAGAGCGAATGTTTCATCATAGTCGATTCCTTCTTCTTGGCGATATCCTTGTGCAACAAGTCTTGCTTTGTTCCTCACTATGTTTCCATCCTCATCCTTCTTGTTTCTGAACACCCATTTTGTGCCAATGACCGTATGATCAGCAGGCTTTGGAACTAGCTTCCATACTTGACATCGTTCAAATTGTTGAAGTTCTTCTTGCATGGCTTCCACCAACTTGGATCTTCAAGAGCTTCTTCGACCTTCTTCGCTCTTCTTCCGAGACAAATGCAAAGACAGTAACATACATTCATTTTTGAAGATCTTCTGGTCCGCATCTCCAACATGAATGTCACCAATGATTTGAGATCGGATGGTCTTTGATGTTCTTGTGACAGGAATATGATGAGTTGTCATGTTTCTTCATGACAAGGTTCGGGAGGGCTATAGTGGAAGATCACCGTGGTCTTCTTGATGAGAGTGTGGTTCTAATTTGGCTCATGGTGAGTTGAGGAATAGAATTTTCGTGTTGAGAAACAAAAGGTTCTTGATTCGTGTTTTCTTGAGCAGTGGTTGAAGTCTTCTTGACCCGCTTTGTCGAAGTGATGGTCGAATGTTTGATTGAGTCGCCGAAGGATTAGGTATACTAGAGGTTGATGGTCTGGGATGTACTGCCTCAACATCAACAAAGTCATCAAGAATATTTGGAGCCATGTGGCTCTAATAAATCAAATTCATCAAATGAGACATGAACAGATTCAACTATTTTTAATAAACGTTTGTTGAAAACCCTGTAAGCTTTGGAGTGTAAGGCATAACCCAAAAATACACCTTCATCGGCTTTATGATCAAATTTGCCTCTATAATCATTACCATTGTAGACTACAAAGCATTTACAGCCGAAGATTTTAAAAAATCCAATGTTTGGGGTTTTACCTCTCCAAAGTTCATAGGGTGTTTTACCGTGAAATTTGTTGATCAATGATCTGTTCTGAGTGAAGCAGTCGGTATTGACGCTTCCGCCTGTATGTTTGGGCAACTTTGCTTCAAAGAAGCATAGTTTTAGCAGCCTTCGATAAGTGTTCTGTTCTTCCTTTCAAAGAACGCCGCTTTTGTGTGGTGTTCTTACAAGAGAAGTTGTGCCCAATACCGTGATCATCACAATACTTTGCTATTCCATTATTGGTGAACTCAAGGCTCCGATCGAACGCCACCGATTTCATCGAAGTTTTTGCGCTTGCAATCTTCTCAATAGAGCCGTAAGAAGATCGTATGTGTGATCTTTAGAAGACATCATCTCTGCCCAAGTGTATCTTGTATAATCATCCACTACTACTAGCGTGTATCTCGAAACCACCATAACTAATAAGAGTGACGGTCCGAAGAGATCCATGTGCAAGCAGCTTGTAGAGGTCTTGTCGTTGAGAGTCCCGGTTTGCTTTTGAATGATGTTTTTGAGAGCTTTCCCAGTTGGCATGCTTTGCACGAACGATCATGATCAGCAGAGACCTTAGGCAATCCTTTGACTAGACCTTCTTTGGATAGCTTGGCTAGATATTTGAAGTTCAAATGATCGAAGTCTTTTATGCCACAAATTTTTGTCTTGAGCGTAGTTTGCCACAAGACATAGATTAGAAGCCTTACCGTAGGCATTCAAATCTATACATAGACATTCCCTGTTCTATGACCAAGAACTGGCTGAGCAAGAGACTGGATCCTTGATATCACATCTGCTTGAGGAGAATTGACATATAAGCCCTTTGTCACGCACTGAGAAATACTCAGGAGATTATGTTTCAAGCCTTCTACAAGAGAGACTTTTCCAATGGAGAGATTTCCTCGAATGATGGATCCATAGCCAATTGTTCTTCCTTTAGCATTGTCTCCGAAGATGACTGGAGGGCCTTCTGTTTCAGAAATATTAGAGAGAAGGCAGGATTCTCCTGGCCATGTGTCTGAAAGTACCGCTATCTCAGATACCACACATCTTTCTTTCTCGAATCTGAATTAGCCATGAAGCACACCGAGATGTAGAGGTAAGAAAATCATGGTCCCTTTTATTTTCTTTATGGGTCCAAATGGTTAGTGTGTTTTTGGAACCCATACTTGCCTCGATTTTTGAATAGGGGATCCAAAGAAGCTTCATGATGGATTTCAGACATTCATGGACCAAGTGGCCGAAACATTTACAAAATGTACAGTGATGAAAATTACGGAAGTCTACATGATTATGCTGGATGTTTGAAGGTTTTTGAACATTTTTCTTAACAACAGCTTTTGGGTTAGCAGTCTTGTTAACAGCAGGCTTAGAGGCATCTGTATGAGGCTTTTCGAGTCTCAGATACAAGCTAGCCTTTGCTTTAGCAAAAGAATGTTTGCCGGTAGTAGACTTTGATGCCTCATGCATTTTTCCTTTAAGCTTGGTGTCAACATTCTCGCATAGCAAGGCACCATCCGTAGTACTATTGATGAATCCGATAGGTTTGAGCAGTTTTTCATAGGCCCTCAAACAAAGCAGCCTTTGCTTTCACAGTAAGCCGGTAGAGGGTCAAGTAAGTCCGCACCTCCTTTAATGCATTTATCTCCAACAGATGATTGCTTTGCTTTCAAAGCTTCACTGCTTTCGTTAATTTGAACCTTAGGTATTTATAAGGAGTAGCAAGATAACCAATTCCTTCTTTACCCTTGTTAGGTTTCTCGATATTGTGCAGAATATTACTATTCACCGTAAAATGTTCATTTTCTTGTTCAGAGGTTGCGCTTAGAGATTTCATTAGAGAATCCTAGCCTGTATTTATCATTGAGGGCTTTTGATCTCCAAGAATTTGATCAAAGACGCGTTGAGTTATTCCATGAGTTAATGGTTTTTGCAACTCTTCTTTCTCGCCGGCGGATAACTCTTTGGCATGATCAATAAGACAAGCAACCTTTTCATTGAGAAACTTGTTCTCTTCTTTTAACTTGATACTTTCCTGCTGAATTCCATGGAGAGTTTTTAACTCGGTTTCCAGCATGGATTTCTCAGTTCCCAGCTTCTCATGACTTTTAGCTAACTTAACATATGCCTTTCTGAATTCATTGAATTCCTCTAGCATGTCTTGAGCATCCTTGAGGATTTCTTCTTTTGAAGGCTCTTCAGAAGCTTGTTCAATGTTAGCTTGAAAAGGAGAGTACTTAACTTCACTGTCTGAGTCATAGGTGGGAGGTGACTCTAAAGCAACAAGACAAATGTGTGCTTGCTCAGATGAGTTATCACTATCATCCTCGTCAGAGTCAGTTTCAAACCAAGTGGCTACATGGTTTTCTTCTAAGTCCTCAGCCAGAAGACCTCTATGTTTAGAAAACGATTTAGAAGGTCTCCTTTTATAGGCTTCATATTTAGGCTTAGGACATTTAGAAGCAAAGTGACCGGAGTGTTTCTGCAATTGTAGCAAACTAACTCATTATTGTGTGAGTTTTCATGATCTTTCCGAAAGTCTATTTGGTTTGCTTCTTTCTTTTTGTTAAATTTTGAGAACTTTTGAAACTTCTTAACAAACATTGCAAATTGCTCGTCGGAGAGAATTTCATTCTCGTTTGAAGAAGTAGATGGTTTACTTTCTTGAGCGAGGAATTTCTGAGAGATAGCGAAAAAGAAGGAAGTTTAAAATGTTTGTCAGGTTCTTGAGCTTGAAGTAATTCTTGCTCATAGGATCGTTAAACTTCGCATACTGAGACTTCGAGATGCATGGAGTTCAAGTCTTTGGACTCTTTTATTGCAGTGGTTTTAACATGCCACAAACTTCCTAAAGAAGCTAAAAATCTCATATTTACTTCTTTAACACTATATTCTTTACCTAAAGAGTAACAACTGTTTACCACCTCACAAAATCTGTCGTAGGTTTGCCGTAAAGTCTCCTTAGGATCTTTTCTGAATGAGTCGAATTGTTGAATATAGTTGTACTTTCTGTTGTCTCTGGTGGGTAGATCTCCTTCAAGATATTCCACCAAGGCTTCCCACATTTCCTTGGCAGTTTTGCATCTGATGATTTGTTGGTATGTGCTTGTGTCAACAGAGCTGGATATAATGTGAATAGCCTTACTGTCGAGTTCAACAAGCCTCCTTTCCTCGTCTGTCCATTCGTTCATAGATTTAGGTATCTCAGGAGGACCACTGGCTACTTCAGCAAGTAGGTTGGGCTTCATTGGAATATATGGACCTGTCAGAACACATTGCCACAACCGATTGTCAATGGAATTCATATATCTCATAACCTTATCTTTCCATACTTCGAAATGGCCTTCGTCCAATATTGGAACGTGGCTGGTGTTTGAAGTAGGCAGCATATAGTGAGCCATAGGATCTATTCTCAAGAGGTTAATCTTGGAAAAATGATTTTTCAAAGAATGAAGCTCTGATACCAATTGTTGGTCCCAAAATAGGCTCAATCTAGGCTAGAAGGGGGGTTGAATAGCCTAGTTATGTTTTTATAAAACTTTTTCTTTTAAGAGCACTTCTTAAAGATTTATAAAAGGTTTGAATAGAAGTGCTTGGGCAGCGGAACAAATCAGATTCTAAGATTATCAAGGGAGCTGTTAAGGCAGCGCAGAATCTGGAATAGTTAAACATAAACAGTTAAAGTGAAAGATAAGAAGAGTCTGAACTGCACACAGGAATTTGAAGTGGTTCGTACTGTGAATAGTACTACATCCACTACCAAAGTGGTTAGCTTTGGATTTTAAAAGTGCACTTGTTTTATCCACTAGGTTTATGATTTAGATCTCTAATGGATCGTGTACAAAAGTAGTTTTTAACCAAGTGTATAGAGGTGAGAGAGACAATCAATAGATAATTGTTCTCCACACGTGCAGAATTAAAGAACAGTTTTTAAAGACAAAGCAGGAATGAAGCTGAGAAAGAATTTAAGATGGCAGATCTGCAGCTTCAGAAAGTTTGGTGAAGTGTTAGCCCTTGTCCTTTGATCTCTTGAATGCTTGAGTGATGAAGATGAAGCTTAAGAGTTAATGCGCAAGAGTTATTTCTTCAGATCTTCAAAACTTGAATATATACCAGGAAGAGACCTTTTGACCGTTGGTTTAAAATCAGAGATAATTCAGTCCAACGTTCCTTTGCATTAAATGCAATTCGGCGCTTTGGGGAAGAAAACCACACCATCGAGAGATGCAGTGTGCAGAGAAGACATTACTAAACAGAGTAATGTTTCAGAATGCAGGCTTTGCAGCTTGGAAAGTCTTCTTAGCCAAAACGGGTAATGTCTTCAGTCTTCAGATTTTCAGGATACAGTCTGAACAGTTGTCATTATGCAGAGTTGACTTCTTAAAAAATAATCTGGTGAAGACATGATGACTAGATATTTTCGAAAATATCTAAATAGGTGTACACGTGTCATTGTTCCTTGATTTTGGCCAATTTTGATTTTCCGCTATATGAGCAGACTTCAAAGTCTGCTGTTCCTTCAAGGGCTGCTGTAGAAGCTTGCAGTAGCGCCTAAGAACTAACACTTAGAAACTATTCTAAACATAATGACTCTAAGACAGTTGCCACACTAATCGGTACGCAGACCTTTTAGCCTACTGTACAATAGAATCAGAAGATGACTCAACCAAATCTAATCATAGGAATCAACAATGTGAATAAACGAAGGGTTACTGAAGATAACCGTTTGAGGAGTGGAGCTCAGTCATTTAGGAATCAACCGCAAAATCAGAATCAACATAATCAAAATCAGCAAAATCAAGGCCAGAACCGAAACCGAGACGCGAACCCCTTATGTCGTACCTGTGGGGGTAAGTACTAGACACATTCTTGTTATTGTAACTTTGGGGCGTGTTTCAACTATGGGAAGATGGGGCACTTGGTTAAAGATTGCCCAGAGCCAAACAAGAACACCTTCGTCAAAGGAGCCACAAGTAGGGACAAGGAGAAACCAAAGGGGCATGGGCGTGGGTATGCTATGATTGCTAAGGATGCTCGGGCAACAAATGATGTGGTAACAGGTACCGTGCAATTACATTCTAGCAATGTTTATGTTTTGATTGATCCTGGAGCCACCCACTCTTTTATATCTGTTTTGCTTGCACGTCAAATGAAATTAGCACCCCAGAACTTAGATGAGGATTTTATTATTGACACCCAACGAAAGAATCCATCCCTATCACCTCAGTATTTAGATCTTGTTCTTTGAAAATAGTGCGTAGGGAAATGCCTATTGATTTGATTTCGTTAGACATGCAAGATATTGATTTGATTTTAGGGATGGATTGGTTAGCCTCTTATCATGCTAGGGTAAACTGTTTTGAAAAAGAAGTGGTGCTTTGTATTTTGGGTGAACCAAAGTTCCAGTTTAAGGTGTCTAAACCAATGGTTTTGTCGGGCCTCATTTCGTCGTTAATGGTGGGGCGATTCTTGAGAAAAGGATGTCAAGGTTACTTAGCCTCCATCATCGACACCAGTAAAGAAGGGGTCACCTTAGATTCATTTTCCGTGGTTAGAGAATTTTTGGATGTTTTCCCAAAAGACCTACCCGACCTTCCACCAGACCAAGAAGTAGAGTTTGGGATTGATTTGCTGCTCGGGACGACGCCCATCTCTAAGGAACCATATAGGATGGCACCAACAGAAGTAAAGGAATTGAAGGAGCAATTACAAGAATTATTAGAAAAAGAACTGATTAGGCCAGGCGTATCGCCTTGGGGTGCTCCAGTGTTTTTCGTGAAGAAAAATGATGGATCTATGAGGCTGTGTATTGATTATCGCGAGTTGCATCGGGTCACGGTGAAAAATAATTACCCATTGCCTCGCATTGACGATCTCTTTGATCAGTTACAGTGTGCTCGTTATTTCTCCAAGATAGATCTTCGTTCAGGCTATCATCAACTAAGGGTCAGAAAAGAAGATATTTCAAAAATAGCCTTTAGGACAAGGTATGGGCACTACGAGTTTTTGGTTATGCCATTTGGGTTGACGAATGCCCCAGTTGCATTTATGGATTTGATGAATAGGGTCTTCAAGACGTTTCTTGATAGATGTGTAATAGTATTCATTGATGACATCTTGATCTACTCGAAGACCCGGGAGTAGCATGAGTAACATTTGAGAATAGTACAACAAATTTTAAGGGAAGAGAAATTGTATGATAAGTTCAAAAAATGTGAATTTGGTTGGAGAAGGTAGCCTTCTTGGGACATGTGGTCTCAAAGGAGGGCATTTCTGTGGACCCAGCAAAATAGAGGCCGTGGTGAATTGGGAAAGGCCCACAATTACTGAAGTTCGAAGTTTCTTGGGTCAAGCGGGTATTATCGTTCGGTTTGTTGAGGGCTTTTCAAAAGTAGTAGGGCCGTTGTCTCGACTTACGAAAAACACGAAGTTTATGTGGACAACCGAGTGTGAAACCAGCTTTCAAGAGTTGAAGAATCGACTAGTGTCAGCCTCGATCCTTGCTCTACCATCAGGGACGGGAGGATTTGTGGTTTATAGTGATGCATCGCAAAATGGTTTAGGGTTGTGTGCTAATGCCGAATGGGAAGGTAATTGCTTACGCTTCTCGACAGTTGAAGAATTATGAACAGAACTACCCAACCCACGATTTAGAACTGGCAGCGGTAGTTTTTGCGTTGAAAATTTGGAGGCCTTATTTGTATGGCGAGACATGCGAAATTTACACGGATCATAAGAGTTTGAAGTACATATTCACTTAGAAAGAGTTGAACATGCGGCAACGGAGATGGTTGGAGTTATTGAAAGATTATTATTGCACGATATTGTATCACCCTGGAAAGGCCAATGTAGTGGCTGACGCTTTGAGTCGTAAGAATAGGGGAAGTTTGGCAGCTTTGATAACTAAGGAAAGGAGGATCTTGGACGATCTCGACTTGATGGGAATTGAAGTTAGGTTTCACAGTAGTGATGGCTTTTTGGCACACTTGAGTATACAACCGTCATTGTTAGAAAAGATTAAAGCAGCACAGGCAGTGGATCTAAAGTTAGTAAAGATTTCCTTGGGGTTGGAAGATGGTGATCAGAAAGATTTTCGGCAAGATAATGATGGTGCCCTTCGTTTTGGGTCAAGAATTTGTGTTCCATCAGACCCAGAATTGAAAAGGCAGATTTTAGAAGACGCGCATAACTCAAGGTTTGCCATATACCCGGGTGGTACAAAGATGTATCGGGACGTGCATGACACCTTTTGGTGGAAGAATATGAAAAGGGATATAGCCGAGTTTGTGAGTAAGTGTCTTGTATGCCATCAAGTGAAGACAGAACATTAGAAACCTGGTGGATTGTTGCAGTCTTTGTTGATACCTGAGTGGAAGTGGGAACATATCACTTTGGTCTTTGTGGTAGGGTTACCCAGAACGTTAAAGGGGTATAATTCAATTTGGGTCATTGTGGATAGGTTGACCAATTCTGCATATTTCCTGGCGTTTAAAATTACTGACTCGATGGAAAGGTTGGTGAAGTTGTACATCGATGAGATTGTTCATCTGTATGGTGTACCGGTCTCGATAGTGTCAGATCGTGATGCTAGATTCACCTCAAAGTTTTGGGGTAGCCTACAGAAAGCATTGGGTACAAATTTGATTATGAGTACAACTTTTCACCCACAGACAGACGGTCAGTCAGAACGGACTATACAAACTTTGAAAGATATGCTTCGGGTATGTGTGTTGGATTTGCAAGGTAATTGGGACGATCACATGCCTTTGGTGGAGTTTACCTACAATAACAGTTTCCATGCAAGTATTGGTATGGCACCCTATGAATCTCTGTATGGACGGAGGTGCAGATTGCCCATCTGTTGGGATGAAGTGGGAGAAAGGAAACTAATAGGACCCGAGTTGGTGCGTAACTTCGGAGAAAGTGCAGTTGATTCGAAAACAACTCCTTATAACTCAAAGCCGACAGAAGTTTTATGCAAACAACCATCGACACGGACTCGAATTTGAAGTGGGGGACCATGTATTCCTTAAAATGTCACCCACAAGAGGGGTCATGAGGCTTGGCATTCGGGGAAAGCTTAGTCCAAGGTTTGTAGGACCCTTTGAAATACTCGAGGGTAGGTAAGGTCACTTACAGACTAGCCTTACCACTTATACTATCTGAAGTGCACAACGTATTTCATGTGTCGATGTTAAGGAAGTATGTCTCAGATCCGAACCATGTGGTTGAGTACGAACCGTTAAAATTTCGAGAAGACCTGTTTTATGATGAGAAGCCAGTCCGAATTGTTGACCAGAAGGATCAGGTATTGAGGAAACGAACTATTCCATATGTCAAGATCCAGTGGAGTAATCATACCGGGAGAGAAGCTACATGGGAGATGGAAGACGATATGCGTGAGAAGTTCCCTGAACTTTTTGAGTAAAATTTGTACTCCTAATCTTTTGGCTACTTTGACTTAAATTTTAGAGGACTAAACTTTGTTTAAGGGGGGTAAGAGTGTAATATACCCTAAATTTGAATAAAAATATAGATTATATTATTAATATTATAAATTGTTTTGGGCTGACCATAATACATTTTGAGCCTATTTTGTTTGGGCAGTAAATCCCCAAAATTGGGCAATTAGTACTTTAATTTGTTTGGGCTTCTACCTAGTTAGTATGAATCCTTTGGAATTGGACTGACCCGATAAACTCTTTAAAAGTTTATTAAGTTTGGTTACAGCACCAAAAAAAAAAAGAAAAATGAAGAGACACAGGAGGTGTATCGGTAGAAGAAGAAACGATGGAGAAAAACCGGTGGGCAAAAGAACCGTCCTTCCTTGGAAATAAAAAGGGAAAGAAATGAAGGAAATCACTTTCCAAGCTAGGCATATAGAGAGAGAGAGAGAGCCGAAAGTCGTGAGGAAAGTTACCAAGAAGACAAATGGGAGAAGGACGACGGAAGAGGAAGGAGAGCTCGCCGGTTGTGACGCAAAACGAAATCGAGGTAAGCAACGCTCCTTCCGAAATCATAGTACATCGTTTCGTCCTTTTTTTGTTTTGTTGATAAATTGAACTCCCTACATGAATTTCATGGAGTAGAGAGGAAATGACAATGAATGAGTATATATGTATGGGTACGGGTGTTTGAAAAATCGAAGTTGAATGTATGAAAGAAAGATAAAATTAAATCTCAAAGGTTGTCATCCTTGAATTCGGGAATTTGGAGATCGATTATGTAACTGGGTTTTGTAGGAAAAATCTGTAAATCGGTTTTGTAACTAAATTCTTGAAATGAGTTTTGATGGGAGAAACTGATTCACAATGGCATGGACCAAATAGATTATATACAAAAAAAAAAAAGAACAGAGAATGGAGGGAATGTCGGTAGAAGGAAAAAGAAAAAAAATTGAAAGAACAAGAAGCAAGAGAGAAAGTGATCTGGATGTCCGGAAGGAAAGAAAAAGAAAGGGGAAAGAAAAGGGAATAGTGTAGGGAGGTAGGAACAAAGTAGTGGAAATTGTTGGTCCAAAATAATGCTCAAATAGGCTAGAGGGGGGGATGAATAGCCTATAATGCCAATTTAAAAATTTATCTTTTGGATATACATAAAGCGTAGTTTAGTTGGCAAATACAGATTATCAAGTTGGGTATGTCTACCTGTTGATTCTCATGTTAGATTTATATACATTCGTTCATTACCCTAGTTTTATACTTCTTGATGGCTAATCGGGTTGCGTATCGATTAGCGTGGCAACAATGTGTATATAGAACTTTTCA
This sequence comes from Codonopsis lanceolata, assembly GCA_013146195.2. Lineage (NCBI taxonomy): Eukaryota > Viridiplantae > Streptophyta > Magnoliopsida > Asterales > Campanulaceae > Codonopsis > Codonopsis lanceolata. The sequence continues at coordinate 3,743 of JABEVN020003840.1, read as the reverse complement.
AGTATAGTTTTTAATAGGACTTTCTACGGGGTTCGCGGAAGACCTCTTCACAAGCTTCACTTGGAAGACACGCTCCAAAGCTTACAAGCGGCGGACCTTGGCCACACGGTCATTCATGGCGTGTCTATCCAACAATGATTAAATGGATCAGTTTAAATTTATCTCATCTCATTTAAATTTAAGCGAGACATTCCGACCTTTATCAAGCCGTGGCGACTTTAAGCAGGAAGACTTTTCGCAAAGGCGAAGATGAAAGCGAGGGAAAAGCAGTGTCATCGGTATGCATTAACAACTCGATCGACATCGGATTGCCCCACTTTTCGAAGATCTCGAGAAATCATTCCACACTGCTCTAGATATACGTGAAGGCGAAATTCGATTGAGCCCCATGCATTTAATGCATTTTACCTTCTGGCTGATTCTGGTCTTCGTCTTCTCTTATCAGCGGATCTTTTTGAGTGCACCTGCTATAAATGCTGCCATTGAAGATTGAAGGAATTAATCAATCGAACACTTAAAAGATTGCTTTGAAACTCCATAACTCCAAGTCTTACAACTTAGTGCATTCAAGAGACCTCAACAGATCTAGAAGTCCTCGTAAACAACAAGAGCCGTGCATCAACATTTATTTCTCTACTTCTTGTTGTTATTCATTCATTAACTATATTACGCACGAATTAAATATCTTGTTTATCAGAGATATTTAATTCCCTAGACCCCAAACACAAGTCAATATTTTGTACACAATCATCCATTAGGAATATTCTTTGTAATAGACCTAGTGGAAAACATAGTGCACTATTTAAATCCAAGGTTGACTGCCTTGGTGGTGGACGTAGCACTCTTTATCGTGTGAACCATCCCAAAACTACTTGTGTTATTTCATTCTTGTTTGTCTCTGTTTGAAGCTGTTTATTACTTTAGTTATCTTTAACCTTTATACAATGAACTTAAGTAAAGCTGTCAAAGGTCTGAGGTAGTCCTTATCGGCGGACTTGAGCTTGCAGACTACTTTGAAAGTTCTTAGCTACTTCAATCTTTTCCATAGATTGTAAGTTTCTTTCAAAGAACTTAAACAAAAATTTTTAAGTGTACAATAAGATATTCAACCCCCCCCCCTTCTAGCTTATTATTGTGCCCGTTGGGACCCATAATTGGTATCAGAGCCTTACTCTTTGAAAACAAGTTTTTCGAGATTAAACTCTTGAGAATCACGATCAATGGCACAAACACTACATCGCCTACATCTAATGCTAACCACGTCCCAATATTGGACGAAGGTCATTTTGATGTATGGAAGGATAAAGTAATGCGATTTATGAACTCCATTGACAACAGGTTATGGAAGTGCGTTACTACAGGACAACATGTACCAATGAAGGCCAACCTTCTAGCCTCCATCGCTGGGAATCCTGTAGAAGTTCCCAAAGAAGAATCAGAATGGACAGAGGGGACGGTTGAGCTTGACGGTAAAGCAATTAATATAATCACCGGCTCTCTGACACAAGCACATACCGCCAAGTGATTCGATGTACAAGCGCAAAGAGATGTGGGAAGCTCTTGTGGAATACTTGGAAGGAGACCAAGACACAAGGGATAACGAAGTACACATACATCCGCGGTTGATTCCTTCAAAAAGGATCAAAGGAAACCTTGAGACAAGCATACGATCGCTGGTTGAGGTAATAAATAGCTGCTTTTCTCTTGGTAAAACTTATGACAAAAAGGAAATGAACATGAGGTTTCTAGGCTCTCTAGGTAGCTTATGGCATGTTAAGACCACGGCTATGAAAGAATCCAAAAACTTAAGCGAGATGACTCTCCGTAGTCTCTACGCAAGTTTGAAGGTTTATGAGCTTGAAGTAAATCAAGCTCTAGAGCAAGACAAGCAGGTTCGAATGTGTCCTTGCCGCCATGGTCCAAGAAGAAACCAATTGAAAACAAACCTTCCACTTCCTCTGTGAAAATGATTTCCTATCAGATGAACAATTTGCTATGTTTGTAAAAGCTTTCAAAAATTTGCAAAATATGGAAGGAAGAACACACACAACAACCTTTTAGAAAGGCGGGTGAAAGCTCATCTAAGAAGAGCTTGTGTGTTACAATTGTAGAAAACCGGTCATTTGCCTCAAATGTCCAAAGCCAAAATTTGAAGCATACCGAAAACCTAGTTATAGAAAATTTCAAAAACAAAAGGGTATGTTGGCTGAAGACATAGAAGACAAACAGGTTGCTACATGGTTTGAGGCGATTCGAGAAGAGGAGGAGGATGATTGTGAGCAAGCTAACATAAATAGCTCATGATTCGAGTCCTACCTATGACTCGAAAATGAAGTCGAGTTTCACCTAGTCCCTTGGATAAAAGTGAAACCAACGGTGGCAGGTTCGATGAAGAACTTCTCAAGGATAATCAAGATATGCTTGAAGAATTTAATTCCTTTAGAGTAGCCTATGTTAAACTTGCAAGCGTGAAAACTGCTGTGAAATCTATGATGGCGGTGAGATTCAAACTCTCAATAGGCATCAACAAGAAAGTATCAAGGGAAGAAAAACAAATTCCTTTGTGACAAAATTGAATGTCTATCGAGCACATCAAAGGACTTGACCTAGAAAATTGCCTTGCAAAGACAATTGACTCTGGAGCGACTCAAAGGATGCCGAAGAAATCCTTTCAAGCCAAAAATCTAGTAATGATAAATCGGCATAGGATATTCGGATAGCCCCTATGACATTCTCTTCGGTCCGCGAGAGAAAGGTGAATCCTCAGAGGCGCTAATGATATATCTTTCTCTAAACAGACATTCGGAAATAAAGGGAAACAAGGCCTTGGCTATTCAAGTGTTCCTTATGTTTACCCAAAAGTTCAGAAAGGAAAAGCCAAGATGACTGATTCAAATGAGAAACCTGAAAAGGTAACGGTAGAGAAAGTAAAGTCTGCCGGCAACAACTCTGCTAAGGCAAAGTCTGCTGGCGGTAGACCTACTAAACCTCTACCGGTAACTATCAAGTTTGTCTATGAAACAGGCAAGGCTCCTATACCTGTTGAAAGTAAACTTAAAGGTATTCTTCCTAATCCTCCTAAAAGGGTAATCAACAGACAAGCTAAAGCTAAGTCTGGTGATAACCTACATAGGAAGATTCAAAAGAAACCAATTAAGTCTACCATCAACAAGCAAGCTGAACCAAGAATGGATGTCAAGAAAAAGGATGATCATAATCACTCTTCAGCAAAAGCCACTGACAGTTCTATGGAATTTCCATTTATGTCATTCTTGCAATTGCCTAGGCCATCTGGCCCCAGAATGCCTGCTAAGGTTCACTCCAAGATCTGAGAGACCTAGTTCTCTCAAGGTTAGGCAGGTATGGGTTCCAAAAGGTTGCTAATCCTTAGGACCCAAAAGAAAATAAAGGGGACCTTGTTGCTTTAATTCTTTTTCAGGAATGCTTCATGGCTATAGAATCAGAAAACAAAGACATCTGGTACCTGGACAGTGGCTGCTCAAGACACATGACAGGAAACAGAAGTCTTCTTACAGATATAGCTGAAGCCAAAGGACCCACTGTTATTTTCGGAGACAATGCAAGAGGAAAGACAATTGGATATGGCTCAATCACTAGAGGAAGTCTCTCCATCAACAAAGTTTCTCTAGTGAGTGGCTTAAAGCACAACCTTCTGAGCATATCCCAATTCTGCGACAAAGGATTACTATGCCAATTCAACTCCAACCAGTGCCTCATCAAAA
>JABEVN020003839.1:0-16714 GCA_013146195.2 Codonopsis lanceolata | reverse complement strand
GATTCTTGATATTTTATATCGATTTACATACGAAGTACGATTTGGGGTGTCTGAGGGGTTCACACCTTGAGGAGATAATCCCATAACAACTCAATATAATGCAAGAAATAGATAAAATGTAAACACTTTACCTTTCCTTTACCTTTCTTTGTTTTGCTTTCCATTTTTCTTTGTTGCATTCTTTTCCTTTTGCTGCATTTTTCTTTCTTTGCTCATTTTTTTCATTGCTACTTCATTTTTTTTTCTTTCTTTTTCTTTGCATTTTTCTTTCTTTTTGCTTTCTGGTATGAATTGTATGATGATACTTATTGGTTTGGTATTGTTCTTGTATGCTATATAGATATACGTGTATTATGATGAATATGATATAATATATACATATTACTAACGGTTATTATGCGAGTAGGACACACGATTAGTCACGAGTTAAGCGTTGCGATTTAGAAGTTAGTCATGGTTGCAGGACAAGTATGGCGTTTTAACCACGGTATTAAGACGTTAGTGTTGTGAAGGCGCTTAGAATATGTATTGGTTAAGGCGTCTTGATCTTAAGAAAGGATAGTCTTGCGTAGTGTAGGCGTTACAGTGTTAGTAGATAGAGATGTTAAAAGGCCAAAAACCATAGAATTGACCTATTAACAAACATGAAAGGGTTGGGGTTGGGAAAATCAACCCATTTAATAAGCGGTGACCTTGTAAGTTAATTGGTGGCGTCTTTGGAAGCTTTGGCTAAAATGAGGGTTTAAAATGTTATAATTGAAATTCAAACCCACACCTCTCAAGAGGATAGGAACTTATGGATGACCCCTTACACTATTCAAACATCTAACTTGTTTGTATTAAATTCAAATCGTAATATATATTATCATTTCATTTGATATACCAATGTCTATCCACATTAGCTTTTGTGATGATGTATGTGTATTTGATGAAAGTCAAACTCAAACATGTTAAGTGCAGTTCTAAGACATATAAGTTTCCAAAATTGGTGAAATGAGATTTTTGATACATAATTAGATATGTTAAAAGGGTCGAGAACCGCATGGTTGACCACCTGTCGAGAATCGGAAAGGGTTAGGGTCGGAAAAATGCAACCGTTTCGTTTAAATTCGCTAAACGAGTTGACCTTAGTTTTTATATTTACTATTTGATTAAAATATTTGATTGTATTAACTTCTTACCAACATTTATTTTATGTTATTTTATTATTGTAGATAAAGAGGATAATGATGTTGAAGAAGATACTTTCTCAAAACTTCGATTTTATGTTTTTAATTCGTATTGTTAATCATTGTCACTTGTCCGTCAATATGTTTGTTACTTAATTTCGATTTTTTGATTTAAATAAGGCATCATGTGTCAATAGATGACACGTTAAGCCAGTACCCTCTGAGTTAGGGTTAGGGTTGTGATTTGAGTGGCCCGTTTAAATGACATGTTTAACCCGGTCCTATAGTCACAACCCACGAGGCCCGACCCTATAGGGTTAGGGCCAACCAATTCAACATCTCTAGATGTGTCGACTCTTTGTGACTTCTAGTAAGTTATCTTTGGTTGAGTGTACTAGGTACACGGGTTTAAATAGTTGTGTATGTTGTGTGCCAAGGTATTAGACCTTGTTATTTGGCTTGATTTTTATTCGATTATGTACATTAATCGCGAGGAAACACCTACTTGATGCATTTACATTGTAGAATATTAAATTCTCATTGCATAATTAGTACCACTTGTTCATTCAATTCATTTCATTAGCGTAGGAGACTGTTTGAGGGATGCTTAAATTTTTTATCCATGAACCTTTGTATCCTTACGACAGAAACTTTTGAAGCTAATTCAGTAGGTACCCTGAGTTGGTGATCAAAAGGTATTCGTCGTTGGACTAGGATTGGCATGAATTAGGTTAGAAATTGACTATACCTATTACCAAATGGAATGGACATAAACGAAATGAATTTTCAAATCATTATCAAAATGTCCTCTTATGTGTTCTCACCCGCGATTGGGGAACTGTGAGTATGATTTTCATGGTTTAAATGTTGATTTAATTATCTCTAGTTTGCTTGTAAATTGCTCTATAGGCAATTTTGACCCCTTGTAACTTAGAATCTATTGTGCTTGAATTTCATGTTGTACCCCGAGACAAATAGTTTCGGTAGTTGAATGTTTAAAGTGTTCTTGATTATATTTTTGTGTTAGAAAGTTTGGGTTATGTTTACATATTTGTTGTAGCGTAGTTTGTGAGTTCTTTCGCGACTCAAGTATGAGTCATGTTATTTTCGATCTTAAGGGTTTAGTGTTGTTGTGTCTATTGAGAGTTTTTTTTTGGACGTTTGAACTTGGATTATAGTAGTTTGACCCTCATGTGCTTGGTTTAGTATGTGTTGGTAGACTTGGAGATTCGAGTATAGGTTGGTGGTTTTGAGCTTGAGTGCTCACGGAATAGAGACACCGTGTCGTTGTCTCGATGTATTGTGGTTGGGTGATGACCTAACATTGGTTTGTGTTCTTTGTTTAGAATTCGGGGCGAATTCTTTTTAAGGGAAGAGTGTAACACCAACTCCTTGGTTAGCTTGATTTACGTGTCATGCTCGTATTTCTTCCTTTATTGATTGTATGATTGGTTTATAAGAGAGTTTAGATGTGTGGTCATGACCACATAGAGACCCAAGACCTTATTGTTACATGTCCCATAGTGATTGACTTGCTAAAGTCACAATCGTAACTCGACGTTAGTCGAAATACGACTCGGTTGAGAGTCTACTTACGTTGTTCTTATTCGTGACCTCGGTTAGGCCCTTGGTCTTTATATGATTGTTATGGACTTGTTAGATGTGTTAGACTTCAAGTTGGAGGTGTTCCTTAAGTCTATTGATGGTTTGGAAGATTTGGTGATATCAATCATCTTTATCGTGTAGTTCGAGATTGAGTCGTGTGATCATCTCCTCTTTCGGAGTTCTCATTCTCCTAGTTGTTCTTCAACTTCCTAGATGTATTCAAGCCTCTTCATTAGCCTTTTGATTTGCTATAAGTCTTATATTATTGTTCGTTTGATGGCTAGTTCATTCGTCATTCTGTTAGAACGTTGTTGCACCTTGTTTCGGTTTCGCCTCGAGTTGTCTCGGGAGTTATTTGTGTGTGTTTCTTGAGAGTTCTAGACCTACTTTGAATGAGGTTTGAACCTTGTTTGGTTTGGTTAAGTGTTTGGGGTCCTTTAGGGTTGTTTTATAGACCATTTTGAGGCTGCAAGGCTTGTGGCCGCAAGGGGTGGAGGCCTTGCCCTTGCAAGGTTTCTAGAGAGTTTGCACTTGGAGGAGCAGAGGGCTTGCGGCCGCATGCTAGAGAGCCTTGCCCCCGCAAGGTCCCCCGATCAGCCTTTGCCCTGTTTTGATGTTTTGACCAATTTGTGTATCCAACCCATTTCAAAACCTTTCCTAAACACCACCTAAACCTCCATAATGCTCCTTAATACTAACCTAACATTACTACCCTAATTTTAAGTGTGATTAAGTGGGAGTAATGGTTTCATTATAAAGCCCAAATCATATATTTATGAACCACAAAGGTTTAACACTTGTCCAACTACCATTTTGACTCCTTTTATACCACAAAATCAATCTTTGTTCCCTCATTTCTCACCCCTCCTCTCCAAAAACGGGAATGGCTTCTTCCATGGTTCCTCTATGAGTTCTTGAAGGTTTCATCTTGGTTTCCATAGTTCCCTTCCTCTATTGTTGAAGCGAAGCCCTTGGATTGAAGAGCTTGAAGAGTAGAACACTTCCAACCGATTAGTTTTTCCATTTGATTTCTTGTATGTGAATTACAAGTAAGTTACTTCTTCGCTCTTTGATTTTTTGTACTCATTGGTCCTAAGGAAAAAAAAACTCTATGCTATTTGAGGTCAATGAGTACACATACTTGCTTTGTAATGCTACAACTTGTGATTTGAGCATTTGAACTTGTTAGGAGCATGTGTAGGATTATTTCAATGATTGTTGAAGTATATTGTTACCCGTCACCATGTGTATTTAGGATTGTGAGCATGTTAGAGATGATGTATACATGTTTACTTGGAATTGTGATATATGAAAGTATTCTATATATGGCTTACTTGGTATTTTGGTAAGTGGTTATGTGTTCTAGCCTACAATTAGACTCTATGTTGAAGAAGGATCATAATGTAATACCTTGGTTAGCTTATAACTTAGTTGGACATAATGATGGACTTAGGATGGTTTGTGAAGCACATAGCTTCTAAACTCTAAATGGGTTTATGATTATGTTTGTAAGATCCCGATTCCCGGTTAGCTTAAATTGCGTGTAATGCTCGCATTTCTTCTGTGGTTGAGTGCTCGTTTGGTTTGTGAGAGAGTCTAAATGTGTATGAGAGATCACATTAAGACCAAAAAACTTTAAGAGATGTCATATAGTTGTTGACTTGCTAAAGTCAAAAGTCGTAACCCGACGATAGTCGAAATGCGACGTGATTGAGAGTTTATTCGGGTTTTGTGTTCCTGACCTCGATTTGGTCCTAGATCTTTACATGATGATTAAATAACATGTTTAGATGTATTATACTTCTAGTTGGATGCATTCCTTAAGTCTTGTGATGTTTTGACGCTTCAAGGATAACAATTCTCCTTATCGCGTAGTTTGAGATTGAGCCGGGCGATCGTCTCGTCTTTCGGGAACTCATTTTCCCTATCTGTTGTTCATTATCTGAGAGGCATTCAGGCCCATTTTGTATCCCTTATAGGTGTTTACAATCATGGGTTATTACCCGTCGGTTTGTGGTTTCATTCGACGTTTCGATAGCAAGTTGTTACGTCTTGCGTCGGTTTTGCCCCGGGTTGTTTCGGGTGTTGTTTAGGGGAGTTTAGACCTACTTTAAAAGTGGTTTGAGACTTGGATGGATTAGTTTAATGTTTGAGGACTTTAAGGGTGCAATTGTGAGCCATTTTGAAGCTTTAAGGCTCGAGGATGCATGCGGGAGAGTCCGGGACCGAGCAAGGAGCAAGGAAATGGAAGATGGCTGATTTTAGGAGGAAGCGCTCGCATGGTATTACAACCATGCGACCGCATTGGTCCCTGGAAGCCCTGTTACGAGTTTTTGTGGAAAATTGAAATGTTGACCAACTTATACCCACCCAAACCCAATCTAAACTAAACCTAAACCCTTCTAACTAACCTAAGACATGTCTTAAACACCTAATAGAGTTTTAGAGGTGGATTAGTTGGCTAATTAAGGAGAGATAATCCCACCCACTTAAACTAAACCCAATCTCTCTCTATCATATATCAGCCATAGAAAACGACTTCTATTTCCCGTTTTCTGCAAACACTTCACAAAGACGGGAGAGAGAGCTGAGAGAGGAGATTTCTAGGGCTTGAACGGTTCGATCTTGGAGGCCATAGTTAGGGTTCTTCTTCCCCCAATCCACACCGTAGCTTTGAAGTGAGGGTTGAGGAGGACAACACCATCACCAAGATTTCGGAATTTCAGCTTGATAGGGGCTGATCAAAGGTAAGTTTCTACCCCTATTTCTCTTTCTTTTGACTCCATTGGCCCTAGGGAAACAATCATATTGCTAAGTGAGGTCAATGGATGCAATTTCTAGGGTTGTTAGAAATGCCATGAACCCTAGGTTTCCAATTGTTGATAGAGCTTGGTTGAACCTATGTGAGACCTTGATTTATATGAAATTCATGTGTTAAATGGTCTATTAAACCTTGTTATGTGAATTGTTCATGGGTATTGAATTTGTTTGGTAAGGATTCTTGGAAGGGGATTTTACCCAAATTATGATTTGGCTTAATAAACTTAGTTGTAAGCTTGATTAATATATCATACATGTATAGTGTAGTATATTAATCCGGGTTGGGTGATTTAATATTGTTTTGGAGAGTATGATTGGTAAGGTGACTTAAGGAAATTTTGCACAAATTGGCAAAATTGTTCTATGATGCATTGATAAGTATTTTGTTGGGATTTTGTGAGTTCAATGAACTTGGGAAGATGGCTAATGATGATAGTTATGAATATAGGGGGTATAGAAACCTATGGCTTCTATGCCCTAAATTTTGGAAAGGGTAGATTGGACTCAACGGAGTCATTATAAATTCGATGATGGACTAAACGAACTTGGGTTGAAATCCTACGACGATTGGATTTCGTTTGTGTAATGAAGTGAAACACATAACTTCCAAACTTTAAATGGATTATGATTGTGATGTGTTGTGGGGATTTTTAGTCTTAGGAATTAAGCCCGAATGACTACTGAGATTTGGTTGTAACTTTAATGAATTATTACAGTGTGAATTTATGAAACACATAAAGAAAGAAATGTGGTAGTAAGACTCAACGGAGTCGTTATAAGGCCAATAAAAATGATAATGAGCCTTGGGTTGAAACCCTACAATGTTTGGGTTTGTTTGGGTTATGTTCGTGCACACTGGGTTTTTGGGTTTGTGTCCAATGGTGACGTTTGTATTATGGAGACTTACTAGAAATATATTGTTGAGCATGCTTGTTAGAGCATGGGACAATAGAGACCCACGTATAGTCACGAGTATATTTAAGAGAAGATTAAGAAAGAATTCTCTTCTTAAGGATTTTGGTTGCGTGTATATGGAAACACTTGTGAGAAAGTGACTACAGAGTAGTCATGTTGTTCTTGAGTATGGAATTGGTGATGTCGATCATGTTTGACGATTAGGACTATGATTGAGTCCGGTGTACTTAAAATAAAGACTAAAATACTAAGTCTTGAATTGTGGATATTCTTAGACTAACGTAGTAGTCTTTGGTTAGATTTTGAGTTGAGGATTATTGTAGACCTAACATTATGATTTATTAAGCTTGTATGTTATACTTGATTTGGGTGATGACTTGAGGAATAATGAGTACCTCAATATGTAGTTCTTGAACTAAACTTGTAAGTTAGTTGAACACATTGGTTACATGTAAATATATGCATTGTTCATGATACTTGGTAGAGCATTATGTCCTACTTGATTATATGCAAATATGTGCATGGATTATGGGATTTCGTGGAGCATTATGCCCTACTTGTTTATATGCAATTATGTGCATGGTTTATGAGATTGTTGTAGAGCATTATGCCCTACATGATTTAATGAGCCCCGATAATAATGAACTTGGTCTCATTGGTTTATGCAAGTAAATATCTACTTGATCGTTTTGGTTTAAGTCCGGTGGCGGGTTTGGTTGTTGTGTCGGCAATGGGACGATTCATAGTCTTTGGAAACAATCGCTATGAATCGTTGCATTGGGTCCTTTTCTCCTCACTATTTGGCCAATAGTGGGATGTGGTCTCGGGATAGAGCCATCTAGCCTACTTTCGAGCTCCCATTTCTCATCAGGAGGCTGGATGAATGTAATGAGTACTCATTAAGGGAAAGCGATGAGTTGTGATTATTTGGGGCGAAACCCCAGGTATGATTGATTGGGTATTGAGCAGGATCTTGGTTTGAGATTGGATCTCATGGTAAGTTGGTTGGGTGTTGGACCGGTTTGGTTGTAACAGTTCGATTCACGTTTCTGTTACACATGTTTATTTATGAGCATTTATATGAAAGATATTATGCTACATGATTTATGTGAGTTTATGTGCTTTAAAAATTAAGTACATGTTTCTTGTTGGTATACTAGCATGATACCATGATTTTTATATGATTGCACATTATGCCATGCCATGACATAATATGCCATATAGTTGCATTTAGAAACTTGCTGGGTCATTATGACTCACTCCGTGTGATTGTTTTCCTAGTGTGTGCGGTGATCCCGTTAAATGCAGCAGGCTTCGGTTAACGATTTCTAGCAGGTGGTCTTCCAAGCCATAAGCTTGGAGTTATTTATAAATGTTGTTCTTTATCAGTGAGACTCGGATGTAAAGTTATGTAGACTTTACTTGGGTAGATTGTAGTATTATGTTATTATTGTGTATTTGGGAGCCGGTTGTGTAGCCGAGCTTTTGTATCTTTAGAAATTATTCCCGTTGTCATTCCGAGCATGTATGTGGCTCGTTTATTCTAGTATTGTGTAATGTTGTTCCTACCTCCGACATTTTTAGTCGTGAGATCTTGGTTAGTGGTTTAGCATTGATATCATTGTTGTAGTTAAATTGTCCCTCCGGCATGTTGTAGCCGTTAAGTGGTGTTTATCAGGTTGGGATTTTGTCTGTTGCCGGCCATGGTTGCCGATGGTTTGTTGCGCGTGTCTAATGTTGCGTCACGTGCGTCGAATTTTTAGGCCGAGAGATTTACTATCTCTTTGGTTGTTTATATTTAGGAGCTTGTTAGCTCGGGTCCCATTGTGGTTTTGCTGCCGCAGGTTTTAGTTTTTGTTATCATGTATCGCCGTTATGGCTATGTCTTCTTGTCTTGAGCTTGTTGGCTCGTCTTTTGACTCGCACCATTATGCTTAGCAGGTGCTTGTCTGCCTCTTAGCTTGTCTTGATGGCACGACCTTGGGATCTCGTCTTGGGATCCGGGTTGGGTCGTCACAATGTTGGGTTCTTGAATTTTAGGGCTTCGGAATCAAGCCCGAATGATTTTGGGAATTTGTTATAAATTTGAATGGGGTGTTAAATTGGGGATTTATGAAACAAGTAAAGAATGAAATGTAGAATTTAGTCTCAACGGAGTTGTTATGAGTTCAATAATATATTAATGAGCTCTGGGTTGGAATCCTACGATGTTTGGGTTTTGGTTGATTACGATTGTGAGCACCAGAGCATCTTGAATTGTGTCCAATTGAGACACCTACATTGGGGAGACTTATTGGGAATTGAATTAGAGCGTGCTCGTGAGAGCACGGGGCATTAGAGACCAACCTATGGTCTCGAGTATCTTTGAGAGATGATTATTGAATGAGTTCTCTTTTTAGGGGATTTGTTCACGTACACATGAGGCCACTTGCGAGGTTATGACTACAGGATAGTCTTTGATTTGATTTCGATTAGAGGACCATTATAGACCTCATAGTATGATTTTTGGTGAGCTTATATGCTATTCTTGATTTAATTGGTGACTTGAGATCATTTACACTTATTTGGATGTGAGCAATTTATTTGTCTTGACTTGATTTATGGTAGAGAATGTTAACCTACTTGGTCGGACGAGTTTGCTCTTGTCGAATTCATTCCTTATTTTTTATGTTGAGTAAATACCTACTTGAGCATTTGGTCAGACGAATTCGCTCTTATCGAATTCTATCTTTATTTGGTCTTGACGAGTAAATATCTACTTGTGCATTGCATTGAAACTAGCTGGCATTATTTGGTCTGATTTTTATGTCAGGGTAGGACGATACATCGCATATACGAATCGTAAGATTCGTATTCGCTATGGATCACCGTACCTAGGACCTCACACACCCCTCCATTGTTGGCCACAATGGGGAAGTAGCCCCTTTTCCGTAACAATATGTGCGTCACAGGCTGCTATTAGCCGGTGGAGTTTGGTATATCAATACGAAGACACGAGCATTGTAGTCACGATATTGGGTTAACAGTATTTTTGTTGCAGGAGCTACGTAGCGGCCGGGTCCATAACATATCCTATTGTATGGCTTATTACTCGCACTTATGTGAACAACGTGCTTAGTACAAATTTGTGATCATTGAGGGTCGGACCCATGTTGTGATCATTTCAAGTTGAACCCATGGTCTAATTATTGAGGTTGGGCCGTAAAGTTTGTACATGATTATTATTGGTATATTATTATTATGATGCCATGATTTTATATATACTTGTGCATTATGTCATGCTATGCCATACAGTTGCATTTAGTATCTTACTGGGTTATTATGACTCATTTCGTGTGTTTGTTTTCCTTTGTTAGTACATGTTGCAGCTACGTGTGCGTGTTTGATAGCAGGTGGTCTTCCGGGCAATAGCTTTGAGTTATTATTATTGTATTTATTATCTAGTGAGACACGGAAGTAAAGTTATGTAAACTTTACTTGGATAGAATGTGTTAGTATTTCATTATTATATTATTTTGGGAGCCGACTTGTTTGGTCGAGCTGTGGTATTTATTTAGAAGTTAGTTCAGTTGTCTTCCAGAGCAAGGTTTTAGCTCGCGTATTCTAGTATTCTTGTTGTTATCTCAGAAACTTTATGTGGCGACCCGACCCGGATTCCGGAACGGAATCCCAAGGTCACGTCGCTGGGACAAGGCAAGAAGAGGGCAAGCACTTATAATTTAATAGTGCGAGTCGGACAGTCGAGCTACTAAAAACTCGAAACACAAATATGAGGCCGTACTAAAACTACGGGTTTTCAAAATTCAGTATGCGGAAACGACATGGAAAAGTAGTCCCGAGCTATGAAGCTCGAAACCAAGGCCAAAGATACCAAGAGAGACATAAATCTCAAGAAGGAAAGAAAAAGAAACTCGCGTGCCGCAACATTGCAGACGCTGGACAAACCATCGGCACTCCAGGCCGGCGTTTCAGCAAGGGACCAACCTGATAAAACACTTACCCACGGCTAAAGCATACCGGGGTTAACCAACAATAATAATAACTAGGATAGAGAAAAGCCCAAAGCTACTGCGGGCCTGGGATACAACTGAATATAGAAAACCAAGGCTATGAGCAACGACACAACACGTCGGCCCAAAGGAGAACCAAATCAAAACCCAAGTATTCTACCCGACTGTAAAGTCTAAATAACCTTACAATACAACGAGCTCACAAGAATATAATAATATGATATACAAGACAAGGATGCTAGATGAGATAGGAGTCCACAAGCTATTACTCGGAAACATCGACTATTACAATCACGAACACACGTACTAAGCTCGGTATCGAACAAGCAAGTCCGCTACGGTCACGCACTATGCGCCCCTCAACGACTTGAATCGCAACTAGAAAACAAGGTACGGGATGAGTCATAATGACCCAGTACGTTACTACTAAACAATATGACATAATTTGAATATTGCTAAAAGAGGAAATGATAACGTGTTACTACGAAGACCCCGTAAGTCGGGTTGTACTGTATAAAAACCGGTCCTTTACCAGACTACCGAGATGAATCAGGGTAATTCCCCTGTACACAAACAGTCAAACAAGTCAGGAAGCAAGGCACAAGAATAATCATGATTATGGATGTATATCTATTCGTAGGACATCCCAAGTCTCTCATAGAATAATTAAATAGAAGTATGCATATTTATAAATATACATATACCAAGTCCCTCATAGGATTATCAAGTGTGGTATGTAAATTCATTTATGTACCAAACAATTCATTCATGGAAGTTTATCATGTAAGGATATGCATATCTACAATTATATACATACGAAGACAATCAGGGTAAATCAAGTAGGAGTATGTATATCTACAATATATATACATATGCAGGCAGTCAGGGGGAAATCAAGTAGGAGTATGTATATCTACCTATATATACATATGCAGGAAATCAGGGAAATTAAGTAGGAATATGTATATCTACATATATACATATCATACAATTCACAGGTCTATCACGAAAGTCAAGCGATCAAGAACAAGTATATACAGGCATTTAGTTTACATATTCATGATAGCACTTTGTTTTCACAAATGCTAGAAGAAATCCACATATAAGAGGATAGGATATAAATCTGGTGCCGCCATGTAGCTCCTGCAAGATAAACGTGCGTTATCAGAACGTCTTTGTCGTATGTACGAGATGGCACATCGACCCAGGATAGTATTATTCCAAGCGCCCTAATGGTTACACAAGGTACTCTTCTCCATAGTGATCAAGAATGGAGGGGTTTGCACGTTTCTGGTTCGGCAACCCATCACTATCACGAATCTCATGATTCGTAACGGTAGACGAATTGTCAACCAGGGAAGACAAGACAAGACAAGACAAGACAGGACAAGACAGGACAAGACAAGACAAGACAAGACAGGACAAGACAAACAGACAAGACAAGTATGCCAGCTGGACTTATTGGGGAAAACAAGTAATATTTACTTATTTAAGAAGTCAAGCAAGGACGAGCACAGTAATAGCGGTCTCATTCAAGTCAGGTGGGCATGTTATTCTTTTACAGCTAGTAATCAAGCATGAGCATGAATTAAATTAAGAATCTCGAAACTAGTATTCTAGTTAAACGGATTTCAAGCGCCAGTAGGGGTTTATCGTGGAGTCGGTATTGTTAAATGACTCACTAGCATTGACTCGCCGAGTCATTTCTATAATTCCAGTCAAATAGAGTTTGAACACTATATGTGTTCCAAGACTCCTTTCTAGGTTCTTGTTTAAGGCATGGTTAAGTTCTCGTTCCATTTAGGAATCTTAGTTCAAATTTACTAAGTCAAGTATAAAAGGCGGAAACCTAAGTTGATTATTGTCTAACCAAGCTTAGATCAAATTCAAGTTCGAAATTCCATTTGTTGCTAGAATCATAAATCAAAGCACGTTGATACTCAATAGGAAGATAATTATGAAGATAAGACACACAATATGCTTAAAGGTCATAATCTCAAGTAGACATAGAAGTTCATGCATCATTCACAAACCAATCTTATCAAGCTCGCCTATAGGATCATAAGATATATAACATTATAAAGTCCCCTCGAGGTTCCCTTAAGAACTAAAAATCAAGCATGCATTTCTTGAAGAACAGAAGACTGAAGACTACTCAAGGTTCATCAATTAACCATGTTATGGTATTTCATAAGTCCACCACCACGCACACATGACTTGATGACTATTCACCATCTTTACGACAACTCAAGATGCTCATCATAGAGGGTACTCGACATACACGGTTCAAATATCCTTCCTAAGGAAGAATTGTCACGGCAATCCCGATTTCCAAGGATATTAACAAGGTTCCCAAGTAAACGTCACATATTACATTCCTACGCATCTTGGGACTTCATTAAAAGTCCACTAGTATTATTGGTCCTAGTTCATAATTGAACCCATTCAAACATCTTTCAATCGAGTTACGCATTCTCGACTCACACATAAACCACCCAAGGATTAGCGATAATCTCGCACTTAATCATCATTCAAGAGACTCAATTAGAGTCCTAAGCCAAGAATCAATCTTATTAACAATTTGGTCTCACCCGAGCAATCTCAAAATTTTCGCAATTTAGATTCAATGAACACAAGGAGATATAGGAATTTATCCTAAGGTTCAAGTAACAAATTTTATAATTAATTGACTTCATTTGGGTCAAACTACAAAGTTCCAAATTTCTAGTTCGAGGCATAATTTCGATTTACAATTTATCCGGTTTTAACCCAACAAAAATAAATCTTAAATCATAACAATTCCAATATGCTCAATAACCAATTTGGTTTCAAACCCTAACCAAAATCTATTGATATCCATGGAAACATATCATTTTGACATGTATAACAATAATAAATCACAAGGAACAAGTATCTAACAATCTATCATCAAGATGCTTGTAGAGAGAGAAACTAGGGCTTAAGTAACGCACTCAATCGAGCCACAAACGCCTAGGAAGTGGAAAACAAACCGAGGGAAAGACTCTACTCTACGAGGGCTTCGCGATGGCGTGTCATGCTCGACAATCCGATGGCCGGAACTCCGGAATCGCCAAATCTCCCATGGAAGCTGCTCTCTCTAAAACTCACGGTTGATGGTGAAAATGAGGGAGGAAGAGGATGAAATTGGATTATAAAGGGTTAGGATGACCATCCTCGCCCTTCCTAGCGTGGACAAGGCAAAGGGAGGGTTAAAATGGGGGTAGTATAGGTTTTTCACGCCAAAATCAAAACAGGGAAAGAAATCCCGCATTGCATCAGAACATCACAGTGAGGCGGGCGCCTCACCCAAGCTCCATGCCGCCTCAACTCGCAGAGGCTTCTCCCAAGTTCGACCACTTTGCAATTACTCCCAAAGATTCCGATGGCGCCGCAAGGTCATGCGTCGCCTCGGCCTAACCTCTAAAACTTGGTCTAAACTTGTCCTAAATGATCCCAAACTTATGGGCAATCATTCTAAGGTCTAACCCTACTCAAAACGAAGTCGAACGCACCGAACAACACCCGAAGATAGAACAAGGCTCAACTCACGCGACGAATGATCAATGAATCAAACTACCAACAAACACCAATCAAACTAAGATGACTTGGGCATGAAAAGACTTGTTTAAACATGGCTAAGATCTGAATATAAAGCCAAGAATTCAACGAACACTCGCATTTACGAAATAGAGGCAATACAAGCAACGAGGGGAATCGCTAAGGCCAAAATCAACACTGGCCGAACTCGGCGATTCAACAAACAAGCATAAAACTTGTGTACCAAGGCCTTATGAGACTCAAATAACTCTCAAGACAAGTGGAGGAATGATAGGAGTAAAATCGAGGTCTCACGAAAGAACTACGAGGAAACACTAAACCGAGTCAAGAATCTAACACTTGTAACTTTAACTAGTTAAGGTCTATGGAACATATGGAACTAATGTATTGGCTCCTATATAGCCTACCTATATTAATCAAGGCTCTTGACCTCAAGTCAAGCAAAGGTTACGGTTAAACGACACGCAAAGCAATAAGGTCAATTACACGGCTGTTCTGGTCTTACATCCTCACCACCTTAAAAGAATTCGTCTCCCTACGACCAAATTCACAATCCTACAACCACCTTAGTGTGCCTCAAAACACGAGGGAAAGAAATACTTAAATATCCTCTCCAATCAATTCCAAAGTCGAGTCATCTTGACTCGATCTCGACGGATTCAAGGACATTATCAAGGCTTACAAAGTTCCAACAAACGTGGACATTGAGGTGAAAATTCCTCTTTATCAACTAATCAAGTAATTTTAAGCATATGCAATAGTTGCGCGAATTAACAAACATCCCAACAAAGAGTTTTCCCAAGCAAATAAATTATTCCGGTCACGACATCTAATCTCTAGGTCTAACGCCTTACACTAAAATCAAGTAGAACGGTAACTCATTTGATCAAGTCACAAGTTCTTTTTCATTCATGGCATGATTTCAATATACATGTTGCACATATTTGCACAAGCAAAACAAGATACCACTTTCAATTTATTCCATTTGGTAACGGGTTCGGTCAATTCCTATATCATATAATACCGTTCTAGTTCTCCGACGAAGACCTCTTGATAATCAAGTCAGGCCCTCTCAAGTGACTTCAAAAGCTGCCGCATAGGATGCGGGTGTTTATAAATCATAATAGCATCCTTCATCATGGTCTCATGCACATATAATATAATTACATATAGGCATGGCAATCAATATCATGTACATAGCATATGAATCTATTATGCAGGTATACCAAGTATGGAATATTCATACCCTTAACAATCTATTTACGATAGATCAAGCATGTTACACCACGCTAATACTCCCATTAACGTATTAGACTTAGCAACAAGTAAACACAATAACTTATGCATCCCTAGGTAGCAAGTGGTTACTAACTAGAAGACTTCAATCACTATGGGTCAAGCAAGGTAATCGCTGACAACCAATTCAAATTAGAACGCGGGGTCACCGCCGGTTACTCACCAAGTCTCATTATGGAGTCGACAATATTCCCTCTATCGGAGTAGTCCTCTATACCAGAATGTAGTCATCAGGAAAGAATATTCAATTCTATAATACTAAACAATACAGGGACTCATGGTCAAGTACTATCATGTCTATATATACCTATATAGCGATTTTGGAATACAACACGCATTACGGGAGGCTTGTTCACTTCGCTCATGAAACGATAACAACGATCAAAGGTATTAGTAACACGGCGATCACTTTGAATCGACAACCCGAGTTTATCGATAACCCATACGGACAAGAAATGATAGTTCCACAAGGTAACATCATACATATGGTATAACCGCAACTTAAAGGCAATATAGAAGAAATATGATGCCCTTAAACACAAACTTGCATTCACGAAATCTAGACCCAAGTAACTTAGTAATCCAAGTCCTATATTTGTACAAGAGAACATGCCGATAAGGCACAAATCGAACGCTCAATCGGAAAATACTCGACCACACACCAAACCCAATCTAGGCCATGGATCCTATCCTCGCTTATAGCTAACAAAAGCTCGATACACCGTGGCGAATCCTCCCGGATTCCGAACGAATCCCAAGGTCACGCCATTGACAAGGCAAGAAGAGGGCAAGCACTTATAATTTAATAGTGCGAATGGATGCCGAGCTACTAAAACTCGAAACACAAATATGAGGCCGCATTTAAAACTACGGGTTTTCAAAAATTCAAGATGCGGAAACGACATGGAAAGTAGTCCCAGCTATGAAGCTCGAAACCAAGGCCAAAGATACCAAGAGAGACATAAATCTCAAGAAGGAAAGAAAAAGAAACTCGCCGACAACCATCGGCATCGCCGTGCCATGCAGCAAGGAACCAACCTCGATAAAACACTTACCCACGGCTAAAGCATACCGGGTTAACCAACAATAATAATAATAACTAGATAGAGAAAGCCCAAAGTTATCATGGGCCTCGATACAACCCAATATATAAAACTAAGGCTATGAGCAACGACACAACACGTCGCCCAAAGGAGAAACCAAATCAAAACCCAAGTATTCTACCCGATCCGTAAAGTCTAAATAACCTTACAATACAACGAGCTCACAAGAATATAATATTATGATATACAAGCAAGGATGCTAGATGAGATAGAGTCC
>JABEVN020003838.1:0-16722 GCA_013146195.2 Codonopsis lanceolata | reverse complement strand
TCATCACAGATGCATACGACAATGATGAGGAGCACGTCATGATTCAATCCGTCTTCATCGTCCCTAGCTTAAACTCCAACAAATTTCTCCTTGGCACCATTGATATGGTTTATGGTTTGAATTGAGCAAATTCTCGATCTTAAACATTATTCGCTATCATTTTATCACTCGATTACCACGTTACATCACAATTACCAAATTTGATATGGAATATGAAAATGCTACAAAATTACATTGAGGCCAAAGTGGATTTGGTGGATATCTTAGGGGACAATGTGTATTTTGGACTAATTTTCATGGGGCAAACATATGATTAGCCCCCAAAATTCCACTAAATCACATTTGACCTCAACCTCTGAAGTGTCCCACTTTCATACCTTATTTTTTCTATTTGTCCCACTTTACTCCCTCCGTCTATGGGTGTTAAAAATAGTAACGTCTGGAAAATGATATGTGCATGTCACATTAATATTTTGATCATTTGCTGAGGTGGAAAATAAGATTTAGTTATAACTTTATTATATAATTAACCATTTAGTATTTAAAAATGTTTTTAAATAAAAATAATAATAAATAATTGTTTCAATAATTCAAAAATAATTATATGACCAAATTACAATTTCCCCAAGGTATCTACCAAATTATAATGTACCCCAACCTAAGGTTTGTTCCATAATGATATCTTTACTTTTTTTCATTTTTCAACCTATCTCGTGATGGGCGCTAGAATATTCACGTTAAATAGCACATGGTCTTTGCGTCGGGGGCAAATAACATTTTCATTATACGCTTTAGGGATAAATGTATTAAAAGTAAAAAACTCTAATCACACACTCTCCTTCCCTCTTCTCGGATGCAAGTGTCCATCTCTCAACCACAAAAATAGCGCCATCTCCGACAAACCCTTCCCACTTAGGTCCACTTATCACAACTTTGGCTTCTTCGATTATAGCCAAACTCCATCTCTGATCTTCCTCATTCTATCTCATGCAAAACTCCGCCTAAAGTAGAAATCAAAGGGTATATACTATACTTACTAAAAACCTAGTAAAAACATGCGATTAACAAAAACACATAAGCTCGGTTATCGCCAATTCATCGAAAGAGAGGACGAGCTTGAATGCAGAGAAATGGTAAGGAAAATGCTAACCTTAAAACTAATTATACTACATTCCTTACAATTATGCTTTGAAGAAGTGCAAAGTTGTTTTGAACAAAGACATTTTGCGCTTGAAGGTTTAGTAGTAAGGAAAATTATAAAATTAGTTATAAGGCTAGCAATGTTGTTATTTTAATTTGTCTAATAATAATTAAATTTAGAATTTATTTAATTTATACACCCATCACCATTACCACCACTACCACCTCAAATAACACTATTAGCCTATAAATCATTTTTTTTTTAAATTATTTTATCTTATTTCTTTGTTTAATTTCTTAGTCATTTATTTAATGTCGTATTCACACATAAATCACCACTTTCATGCAAAATCGCCCCCACCATTACCATCATCCCTGCAAATGCGCCAGCTATCACCACCACCAAGAAAGCGTGTCCACCTTGCCTTGCTAAAATGGAAAAATAACATATCTTTAGCTTCCGTTAAGTGGAACTACTTTCTTCAAGCGACTTTCCTATCGATTCTAACTTAATTTCTTCTCTAACAAAGCATACAGATTTGTCAACTAAATTCTCTTTTTTTCTTTATCTTCTTGATATTATTTCACCTTTCTTTAACACGTTTCTCTTAGCTTATTCATACGCAATTACTAAGCACGCTATATATTTGCTTAATATCTCGATTCTCACCAACCAATGTATTATTATAGTTACAATTTTTCATATACCTCTAATAATGTCATTCCCAACATATGATGTCTCACTTTCCTACATGTTTTTTTCTATTTGTCCTCTCCCGTCTATGGGCATTAAAAATAGTGATGGAAAATCGTGTACATGAGGATTATTTTGGTCTTTTTGCTTGTGGCGCAAAGTGGGATTTGTTATAATTTCATCATTTAGTTTTCCATTTAATATTTAAAATATTTTTTAAATTAAAAAAATTATTTAAATAATGTAAAATTAGTTATACTTTGTGTGATATTTAAATTCAACGTTAAAAAATGCATTACTCCAAAAAATGAAATTTAAAATTTATTTCTTAGCCCTCACTTTCTTAAATCGTCAACCCCATCATTTATAGACTCACCACCACCACCAACACCTTAAATTTTACCATTAGTCCAAAATTTAATTTTTTTGATTTGATTTTATTTCCTTTTCTAATTTCTTACTCTTTCCTTCGAAGTAACCAATTTGGAAAACCCATCAATGATAGACACACCACCACCACAACCTTAAATTTCACTTTTTACAAACTCAAATTCAATTTTTTTGAATTTTCAAACTTTCAAATTGAATCTGAAACCCATATGGATATTTGAAAATTTGATGATTAGGAAATCTCACAACGATGTATTTCATCTAATCCACTACTGTCATCCCTAAAATTACTATCACCACAACCTCTAACACCATCATCCATGCGGTAAGTAGCACCGCCATCACCATCACCAAGAAAGCATTCACCTGCCTTATTAAAATAGAAACATAGAATCTCTTTAGCTTCTGATTAGTCGGACTTCTTTCTCGAACGTCTCTCATTTCTTACCTCCTATACACTTTCGGTGTCAAATTACTAAGTAAGGAGAGAATCTAATTTAGGATGGAGCTACTTGAAAGGATGTTGATTGGTGACAATTTCTTTCAATTAAAGGAGAGTTGTGGTAGAAGAAAAAAAAGTTGATAGCCAGGGGAGGGGAATAGATAGATTCTCACACGTAACTACTCCGGGTTCTATGAAGAGGAGCAAGCAAGTTAAGACCAAAAGAGGTTAGAGGTTTGGAACCCTGTTATGGGAAGGAGTAAAATATTTTAAACCTAGTTATTTGTGCTTACTAACGTGGTTTGTTTGTAATATTTATAAGTTAGAAGCGTAAGATGATAGTTTTTAAGGTTGCTTGTAGTAGTCGAAATTCAAATAAGTAAAGCTGTAGATTTTGGCTTTCTTTGTAACAAAAGCATGCGAATTCATCAATTGGTTCTTCATTTTCTTCATGTTATTGACATTATGACATATTTTCTTAACCCACTTCTCTTAGCTTATTCATGGATAATAGCTAAAGACGCTACATATTTTTGCTTAATATCTTCATACTCACTAACAAATATATTATTATAGTAACATTTTTTTTTCATTTACTTCTATAATGTCTTTACTGAGTAAAACCATATTATTTAAGAATGTAATATCATATTATTTTTTAGTTTCAAATAAATTTTTAGTCTCTCGACCGAGTAAAAGTATTTTTGTTATTTTAGAAAATATTGGACGACATTTGTAACTATAATGGTAGGAGGGGGAAACTGATAAGGAAGTAAAAATACAAGACAAAATAAATAGAATTCAAAACTGTAGGACCTAACTTTAAAACATAAACAAGTCAATGGATGAAATTATTATTTGATTATTAATGGAATTAATTAGTCTCTGATAAATTTACTTGTTTGTCCTTAATTAATGGTAGATGATTTATTATATTTGAGGCTATTTTTGTCCAAACATTATTTGTTGTCATTGTAAATTTACTTGTTTTGTCCTTAATTAAATGGTGGGTGGTTTATATGGTGAAGGGTTATTTTTGTCCATCTATTAAATTGTAAGAAACAAGCTTCCCTTTTATAGTAAGAGATTGATGTGTGGTAATTCTCTGTTTAGAAGTTAATATATGATTTGTTTGTTTATTGTCCTCAATTCTTTGACTTAATAAATGTATGCTAAAAAGCGATCAGCATCTGAGGCTTTCCAATGTAGAAAGACGACTTTTTTTCTGGATGGAGGGAATGGTTGTATCAAAAGTAAATTGATATTCCTAAAATTTGAAACAATCTGACCTTGCATGTGAAGAACTAACAACATTGGTAACTCTTAATCTCCCTTATTTTCATAATCACACTCTTTTTTTGATAAGTAAATTATTCCCTATTACTTTGTTATTCTCAATTAATTGTGTTATGTTAGAAAACAAAAATGAATATTTTTTCGGTCAGTCTATTCCAAGAATATTTAGGTGGCATATTTGGAATTGATTCTGGTGTTAGGATAAGATTGTGAAATGGAAAGACTACAGAAGTTTCTTCATCCATTATTTTGTATTGTAGTACCCAGCTGTAATTCGATCTTGGCCTTGAGCCTCTTTTGCTTTTCAAAATTAATTATAACATCGATACTCCTTCACTTTTCTCTTCCTTTTTCCTAAGGACTTGTGTTCTGAGTTTGCGAGGCACTTTCAGTGAAAAGGTTTCAAGAACTGTTATACAATTTTCTCCACATTTAGCAGCAAAAATACCACCGGTAAGTTTGCTATCTCAGGCCATTTACTAATTACTACTCCCTACGTCCTAAATTGGTAGTACATATACAAGAATGTTCTTAGTATTCACACTATAGTATTGGAAGTGCACATTGTAAGATGATAGATAACAAACGAGTAACTTCATATAAAAAGGGACATTCATTTTGGGACAAAAAATTTCCAAATCCTATGACAAGTGTTAAATGTCTTGTGTGTTGGTGTTTTGTTGTCTTGAAATGGGAAAGTTTGAGGACCCAACAGGAAACTTAATTGTAAACGCCCCAAGTTAGAATTATGAGAATGTGACTGATTCTGCATTCTCTGTATAACTTATCTTAATATATGTTATTGTGCTTATTTAAATAGTGTCTTGGGAGTGCATGCTCATTCCTCCATTTCGCTCATTTCGTGTATCAACCACCCCCTGGGTTCGTCCTGTTTTTGCAACTCAGTTAGCTTAGCTGTATGAATTTCAGTTTCAGAGCTATTATTGGAACTAGAAGTGAAACCATTTATATGAAATTAGGCCTACTAATCTCATTATGAAATTCACATCGAATGTTAACTTAGATTTGCATTATAGTCCCACTTGTAAATTGTATATGTTGTAAAGCCCGGTTAATCTAGATCTGTTCTATTTGTAGATATTGGTAGGGATTGTGAAGGCCAATCACAAACTTCATCCCCGAAAGGGAGTCCTATATTAGATTAAGAGGTCTAAAATCTGTTTATATATTCGTTCATAAATGTCAAATTTGTTAATGAATGAAAAATCCAGGAAATACAAGTTTCACGGTTTTGATTCATTAAGATAGACCTCCATAAATTTAACATCATATTAAAAACTAATTACATTTTCTGAAATTATGAAGACCTAAATGATCATGAATGAAAGCTTGTTGGGCTTCACGGGGAAGATCAACCGTGTTACTAAAACTCTGAAATCCTTTGTGAACATGAGCAGCTGCAGCAAGCCTATCAGCAACACAATTCTGCTCGCAGAACACATGATGGATAGAATACGAACCAAGAAGAGAGCCACAATCACGAAGCTCATACTCAAACTTCCACAGAATTTTATGCAGATGAGTTAACACTTTAACTACAACCAACGAATCAGATTCAACAATAACATTTGTAATATTAAGATTACGACAGAGACGGAGCCCATCTCGCAACGCCTTAATCTCTGCCCTCGTATTTGTCCCATTACCATAAAAGGCTGAAAGGGCCACAACTAAGGCCCCCTGAGAGTGATGATTTCATCGGCCTGCATAGGATTATCATCGAAAACAGCTTTACACCTTGCTTTCCAAATTTCCCAACAAGAAAAGAGGAGAATACCCAAGCAGCAAGCACCAGCCTGATTGCGACATGAAGCTTCCATGGACCAGGTTCTAATCAAATGGTTGAACGAACCATAAAAACTGCTCTTATTAAAGTGATTCGCAAAAAATCCCCCAACAGATTTAGCAATATCAGAATGAAGAAACAAATGAACCAGAGATTCACGACTCGGCTGGGAGCAACAGCGGCATTTGGACACAATAGGAACCCTCTTGGTATGAAGTTGCAAATCGACTGGAACAGCACCATTACACAGCCGCCACATAAAACAACTTACCTTGGTTGGAATCCAAGGCTGCCAGAATTTGGACGCCCAAGCAATAGTGGGAGATGAATCTCGAATGAATTCCAGAAAAACCGAAGAGATAAAAGCACCCGACTTGGACAGAGTAAATATAAATTTATCCAGATATTGTTGATCACAAACAACATTACTAACCACCGAATGAAGATGGGGAGGCACCAGAATAATTAACTGATCAAGCTCTTTGAGGGCCTGCTGAACCGAAAGACAAGCATCAATAGGACGCGGACCTTCCAAAATCTCCCCACACCAATTATTTAACCAAAAGGAAACCCGACCTTCGCCAATTATCCATCGACCGAGATCAGACACTGCAGGAAGCTGAGCCATGATAACTTTCCATTGAGGGGCTGCCGATAGAGGAATTGAAAAACCGTTCTCCCCGTCATACTTCGAGAAAACAAAGCGAGCCCAAAGCGAGGTGCCTTGAATGGAACTCCAAGCCATCTTAGCATGCAGGGACTGCATAACTTGACGGAGCGCATGTAAGCCAAGACCACCTTCACAAATAGGCCGACAAATGGTAGACCAAGCAACCCAATGAGACCGATGATTCCCAACTGAGCTCCATAAGAAATTGGCCATATGAGATTCAATCCGACGAATCACCGAAACATGAATACGCACCGCAGCCAACAACACCCTATGAACTAATAACTACATAATTTTGTATTAGCAGAGTAAACCTAGTTCCTTCAATTCCCCTCAGCCTCAAAGGCACAGACAATTTAATTTTCTTGTATAGTAGTGTACAATTTCCAGTCTTAATAGTAAGGTATGGTGATAATCTGTATAGTAGTGTATATCTGACGTAGTTCTCATTCTCTACGGTTTTTTTAATAAACATGTATATAAATAAAAGAGGAAAAAACAAACAAGGAGGGGGACAACTAACGGTCCAACACAGACTAAATAGCCTTATCTCTAACAAAAAACAAAAAATAAAAAACACCCATTTATAAAGGCCAAAAAAAAAGTTACTTTCAAACGTAACATAGTGAAGACTATTGATAGGGGAATCTGCATTTGCTGTGTGACCTGTGTGATAACTGAAGGGGCTGTATCCTACCCTTCATCAAGTGGAGCCAGTGTCAAAGCCTGTCTAAAATCCGGAAGGTATCAATCTACATCCTTATCTATTTTTCCACCTGCCTTCTCCGCCATCACTGTTTTCTGTCCCACCACCATCATCTTTCCAATCACTATGTAAAACCCCTGCCAACCTAACAAGAGAGAGAGAGAGAGAGAGAGAGAGAGAGAGAGATTTCATCAGTTTTTGGTAGCCATTTAAACTATTGCTGCAAGGCAACCAGCCATTAGACCTACTAATTATATCATCTAAGTAGCACTGACCATATAGTTTTGTTCTTACTCTTCTGCTTGGACAAACTTTTCTATTGGGTAGGGTGGGCTTGGGCAGGTGAGAGAAGTGGTTCGCAGGCAGACCATTATAATCGAAACTTCAAGACTAGCTGTCTATTAATGCAATGAAAGGGACGAAACAGGTCTCTGTACTTGTAAATAAAAATCACTGGTCTACTCTTCTTCTCATGGATTAGTTCAGAACTAAATGTAAATAAAAAGCACAAAAATGTAATCAAGTGGTCTGCTCTTCTTCTCATGGATTCGTTCAAAACTAAATGTAAATAAAAAACACGAAAATGTAATCAAGTGTGACCATCAAAACTGAATTATTGTCCCTTCGATCGGATTTAGTTTCTCAAAGAAGATAGTGAAGGCAATAACCATGGTAGCACTCTCCACCGAATACTTCAAGTAATGACTCCCTTAACCCCTTTTGGGAATCTGCAACAAAAGTAATTAAAGTAACTTCGTGAGAAGTCAAAACTGCAGATTTTATTTCCATTAAAAACCAATGCCAGTTGTCATCAGTCTCCTCACCAACCACAGCAAAAGCCACAGGAAAAACCCCATCATTCCCATCTGCAGCAGTGGCAACCAACAACGTCCCTTTGTATTTCGAGTTTAGAGGAATGTTGTCAAGGAAAAGAAGAGGCCGGCAGCCTTGTCGGAAACCAGATATGGAGGCATGGAATGAAACAAAGAGACGATGACAGCTCGAGTCCTCCTTTGTAGTAAATGTAGCTAGACTACCTGGATTCGTTTCAATCATTTGCTTACAAAAGAAAGGTAACTGAGTGTACGCCTCCTTATAAGAGCCCTAAAGCTGCTCCCTCGCAATTTCCCTTAGCCTGTTATTGAACTATTACCATCTCAATCAAATAAGAGTATCTCACTAGTCTTGTGTTTGCTCTATGTCTCCCCATTTAAATTTATGCATTTCTTTTGGTATATAATTCTATAATTTGTAATATCTGATGACAAATTAAGCAAGTTCTAGTCTTGGAATATGGAAAGCAATGAAGCTGGCACTAATGTCGATTATATGCTAGTAGTATTTGCTTTGCCACAAATATGTTTAATGAGTAGTTGATTTGAGACTTTAGCTCTCTGCATAGCAAGAACAATAACCCTCAAAATCATTACAGGAAATCCCAATAGTAAAGTATGCATACAGAACCATAAATAAGCTTAGCAGTACAAAACCTTGATTAATTCCACAATTGCTACAATCTTATTAATAGCTTTACCCAATCCAGAGATAGAGAACACAAAAGGTTATCAGGTTAAGTAGGGAGATCACTAGTTGAGATAGCATTCTGAGAGTGTGACTCTATATCAACCTCTATTTATAGTGGTTGGTGATATATCATTAATGTGTCTGGCTTTATGCTGAGAGAAGCCAGTATTATCTACTGTACATGCTTTCTCATAGAGATAGCATTCTTTATTCTAACTGCTAAACCAAAGACTCTTGCAGATCCCTAGTCATGTCATGCTCAATCATGATGACACCCTTTTTAATGCAAGGTGTTAGCTTCTTTGAGTATTATTGTGGTTTGGTTATCAACACAATACACATTGGGCATTGTAGCCTATTGTGGAAGCATTTGGCTGTATCAATGTCATAAGCAAGATTGCAGCGTTGCATTGCCCCCTTTGTAAGGAGCATATTCATGAATTATCTTAGCCAAAACGAATGTCATGGATGATGTGCTCTTTATGCATGTATTTTTCATACTTGCGCTCATACACTACGACAGATAGATAACTCACCACATATATTTTTTTCTCTCCTTCATGCATATCCTTTAAGTAAATAGTTTCCCTTTAGCTTTTTGAATGGGTTTCTAGATGTTTTTTAGCTCTAACTGGGGTTCTACAATTCTCTTCAGATTTGTTATCTTCTGTTTGATGTTTTTTTTAACTAGTGTATGGAATAGAATTATAAATCAATGCTAACTCATTTTGCTATAGTAGGCATCTAGTATTAGATGGTTCAAAGAACTCCATTCTGTATTAGTATCATAGTATGGTGAAATTTGGAACTCTTAGTTATTGCTGCTTTCATTTGTTAGGCAAGCTTCAGTAGCGTTGAATGTGTGGCAGCCGGAGGTTGTTCGTGCTAGGCAAAAGCAGATTGTTCATAGATGACAGTTTCCTTTAGATTTAGGTTGATTCATTCTCATG
This sequence comes from Codonopsis lanceolata, assembly GCA_013146195.2. Lineage (NCBI taxonomy): Eukaryota > Viridiplantae > Streptophyta > Magnoliopsida > Asterales > Campanulaceae > Codonopsis > Codonopsis lanceolata. The sequence goes on along the minus strand of JABEVN020003838.1, from coordinate 7,103 downwards.
GACACTTCTATCTTGATGAATAAATGTATAACGTGTTGTTGCTAGGAACATATTTTTTAGTATCCATCTGATTAGACCATTAGTACATGACTATGAAGATTCTGGGCAGCCCACAGTTTACAAATACTGAGATTTCTCTTAATTTATTACTTACTAACTTGGAACTTACTCGATAATGTATAGGCTATTATTGTTTAGTTAATGCTGAATGCAAAACTCAATAATTCATTTGTAGTAATGCTGATGCATATTGATCGATGTATTTTATACGTCGATTTTATATGCTTCTGTGACTTGAATTAGGCTATTTCATGAGTCTTTTGAGTACTAATATATGTTTTTGGTGAGTTTTGTAAGTTTCGAGATTGTTCGTGAAAATACGCGAAACTCGGGGTTTTAAGTGCAAATTACAAAGAAAGAAAATTGAAGAAAATAAAAGTTGTCAATGGACACCTTGCGGATGCAAGGTGCCTCATTGCTGCGACCGCAAGGTAGGCAAGTATCGGTCCCTCGAAGCCAGCAATTGAAGAGCCAAGAACACACATTACTGGAGACCTTCAGGCAAGGTAGAGCGTAATGGCAGTCGGGTTTTCACACAGTCATTCGATTTGATCACAACTCCCAAGTATATATAGAAGTCAGATGCCGAGCCTAAGCATAAGGAGGACGGCTGGAAGCTCTCTTTACATAGATTTTAGGTAGTTTTAGATTGTATAACATAATTAGGTTTTGTAATTTCAAGTATTGAAGATCAAATCATGTCTTCCATCATCTTCATGTGTTGTTCATTCGTCTATGATGAACTAAATCATCCCTAATCTAGGAGGTGGGAGGTAACTTGTATCGAATTTATGTTTTGATTCTTATGTTTATGTCTATTCAATGCTTGTTGATTGTGTTGTTTATCAATCCCTTTATTATTTCGCTTTGAACAAATGAATGTAATCGCAAATAATAAAGGCTTAGAGGTGCGGATACCGCATGACCAAATGCATATGTCGTACATTGGCTCACCAACACAATAAATTGGACCTATCGAAGCACGAGTGATAAGTTAGGACCAGGTTCTTACATGATCTAGGTGACAGATAGATCATAAATCTAGGTGACAGCTAGATTACAGTTCCTGTGCTTAGGATATGGAATGGGTGAATTTTGCAGGGAGGGAGACTGAACCAATTGTTCAACAGACCATATCTATTTTTAGTGAACGAACCCAAGACATTGAATGACATTATTATGAATTGAACATAAAGGAGATATAAGTGAAACCCAGAATCCTAGATTTCCACTCACCATAAGATCTTCATATCTCGTTATTACTTGTCTAATTAGTTAACATCTATAACTAGTAAATTAGAGTAGAATTAAACATAAAACCCCCCTTAGGTTAATAATTTGCTATCTATAACCGCATTGCTCGTGATCACTTGTCTCGTGGGTTCGACCCTTGCTTCCGAGTCTATTCTATAATAGTCTTGTACACTTGCAAGGAAATAGATAAAATAAAACATCGATCAAGTTTTTGGGCGCCGTTGGGGACAAGCTAGTTCACGTAGTTAGTTTGTAGGTAGCGTAGTTTTTAATTTAATTTAGTTTTTAGTTTAATTTTACACGTTTTTATAAAAATAAAAATACAAAAAGATTTTATTTTATTTTTCCTTAATAGTTAGTTGTTTTTAAATTGCTTTTAATTAATTTTTATGCAAGGTCGTAGATCCTTAAATCCTGAATTGGTAGACTTAGATCAAGAGATAAATATTGTTAAAAGATACCAAAGATATTTTGAAAATCTAGTTTTCGAGCCTGATAATCAAGATAATCTGAATCGAGAGGATCCTCTGGTTGATCCTACAATGGAAGATAATAACAATAATCGTAATCACGAAACCTAGTTGACCCCCAATAGGAATCAAAGACAAGAAGAGCCTGCAAGAAGAAATATGGAAGTAGTTGTAAATCAAAGAACTATTAATGATTTTAGTAGACCTTCATTAAATGTGGTAACATCATGTTTAGTATTGCCAGATGCTGTTAGGAATTTCGAACTAAAAGGACATTATTTTAATGCCATACCATCTTTTCATGGGATGCCTAATGAAGATCTGCCGGGTTTCTTAAGAGAATATGAATACATGATGAGTACTTTTCCTTTAGGAGGGTTAGCGAAGATCAAATTAAAATGAAATACTTTCAGTGCATTAAAAAGAATTGGCAAAGAGATGGTTTATGAACCTAACACGAGCGAGCAGTGTTTTTACTTGGGCACAATTATATGATTTGTTTATGAGCAAATTTTACAAACATGCATCTCTTCAGAGTATAGAAAACAAATCATGTCATTCCAAAATGAACCAGTGAAACATTCCATGAGTCATGGGATAGATTTAAAAATCTGCTTATTATGTGTCCTCATCATAATTTGGCTCAACATGTGTTAGTGCTTCAATTCTATCATGGTCTTTCGCCAGGTTTACAAACTATGGTTGATAGTGCAGTTTGGTGGTTCTATTAATAGAATGACACCAGAACATTAGAAGAATTATTTGAGATGCTAAGTATTAATTCCCAACGAGAAAAGTGCTAGAGGTAAAAATAGGAGCCTATATCAATTGCAAGATAATTCAAATACACAAGCTCAATTTGAAAATTGGCAAATTCAAGAAGCATGTGCTCTATGTGGATTATATTCTCATGCTACTAATTTTGTCCGTCAAGTGTGCTTATTACGAGCCTAATGCTATGAATATGTACCCTCAGAGGCCAAGGAATGATCCATATTCCAATACATATAATCTGGTTGGAGGAATCATCCTAACTTTTCTTGGGGAGGAAATAAGCCTTTGCAACCTCAACAATTCAACCTCACCCACCACAACCTCCACAGGTTGCAAAATCAAAATCAAAATCAATTGAGAATTGAAGAAGTTCCAATATAAAGGGTCACATCGTTGATGAAGTACATGCTTGAAGAAATTGAAAATCGAAAGAAATATTTCGAAAATTCAGAAGCAAATAAAAGAGAAGAAGGGAAGTTCCTAGTCAAACGAGCAGAGCTAAGTCAATCACCGTCTGTGAGAGTGGTAAGGTGATAGGTGAAAGGTAAGTGATTACGATCCCCCTTCTAATGCATGCTTCGGTGAAAATTACAAAAAGTAATAGAAAAGAAATCGAAAAAGATAGTGTTAGTGATAAAGTGATTGATGATTTAAGTAATCAAGAGGTAGAAAAAAGAAAAAGAAGTAGAAGTAGAGTTAGAAGTTCCAAATAAGGAACAAGAAAAAGAGAAAAGAAATTCAAAATAAAGACAACAGTTGAAGTAGATAAAAATTAGATCAAGAAGAAGAGGAACCTTATGTGGCTCCACCACCTTATGTTCCTCAATTCCGTTCAAGAAGACTTATGAAAAACGAATGGACAAACAATTCACGGAAATTTATAATATGTTATCCAAAGTAAATGTAAATTTACCTTAATGTTATTAAAAATATTCCAGCATATACGCAAAGTTTTTCAAAGATCTTCACTCTAAAAACACAAGTTTGAAAACAACGAAAAGATTGTTGTTTAAGCGTCGGTTCGTTTTACAACCCGAATTACCACCTAAGTTGAAGGACCGGGCAGCTTTAATATTCAAGTTTCCTTGGGAGACTCTAAAAAATGAAAGCAATGCTAGATTTAGGAGCAAGTATTAACTTGATGCCTTTTTGGTCTATAATAAACAATTAGGTCTAGGAGAACTAAAACCCACTAATATGCAATTACAATTAGCTGATCGCTCGGTTAAATATCCCTTGGGTATAGTGGAAGATATCCTAGTTCAGGTTGATAAATTGATCATACCAGTAGACTTTGTGGTTCTTGAGATGGAAAGGAAGATATGCACTAATAATGAAGTCCCAATATTGTTAGGCAGACCATTTATAAAGCTGCTAATACAATGATAAATGTGAAAAATGGTAAACTCACAATGTCGGTCCTAGGTGAAAGATTGAAATTTACGTGTTTGATGCTATGAATAGACCTAGTGACATGAGTGCTTGTTTTTCAATTGATGAGATTGAGAAATTATCAACGAAACTTTTGAAGAAGAGCAAGATTATGAGAGAGATAGATTTATTGTCTATGATGATAGCCTATTCCTCCCATAAAAATTGACATTGAGGAAATTGAAAGAGAAATAGAGGAAGAAGAAAGATTAGAAAAAGAGAAGCTAGAAGCTAGTAAAAAGAAAGATGAAAAAGAAATAAAGGTAGAATCAGAAATTAATTCTGATGAGTCAAAGAAAAGAGTTGAAGAAAGTTATGAAATTAAAGAAGATGAAGTAGAGATTCTAAAATCTCTCTTTGAGGAAATTGAAATTGAAGATATTAAGGAAGAAAAACAAGAAGAGAATAATGAGGCTAAAATAAAAGAAACAATTCAAGCAGAAAATTCTGAATTTATGCCTTCCATTAATTCTCCCAAAGTCGAAGAATTAAAGCCATTACCATCCCACTTAAAATATGCATTTTTAGGGGAAGGTAACACTTTACCTGTTATTATAGCAGCCGACTTATCAGAAAAACAAGAAGAAAGTTTGTTAAAAGTTTTATGGACACATAGAGAAGCCCTAGGGTGGTCTTTAGCTGACTTAAAAGGAATTAGTCCCTCTATGTGTATGCATAAAATTCATTTAGAGGAAGGTAGTAAACCTTCTAGAGAAAGACAGAAGACTTAACCCACACATGGAAGAAGGCGTTAGGAAAGAAGTTCTTAAGATGCGGGGTATAATTTACCATATCGAGATAGTAAATGGGTTAGTCTGTCCAAGTAGTTCCTAAAAAGTCGGGAATTACTTCAAAAATGATAAAGATGAATTAGTCCCTACAAGGACTATTACGGTTATAGAATGTGTATCGATTTGCGTAAATTAAATGCGGCAACAAGGAAAGACCACTTTCCTTTGCCATTTATTGACCAAATTCTTGAAAGATTAGCGAGGCCATGAATACTATTGTTTTCTTGATGGTTTTTGGGTATAATCAGATCTGTTGCTGTTGAAGACCAAGAGAAAACAACATTTATGTCCCTTTGGTACTTTTGCCTTTAGGAGAATGCCTTTTGGGTTGTGTAATGCACCGACTACTTTTCAAAGATGCATGATTTCTATATTTTCAGACTTAGTTGAAAGATGCGTAGAAGTTTTCATGGATGATTTTCGGTTTTAAATTCTTTTGATCAACTTTAGAAAACCTTACATCCGTCTGAAAGATCTTTATGAAACTAATTTAACTTTAAGTTGGGAGAAAAAGTCACTTCATGGTAAAACATGGAATTGTCTTAGGGCATGTTGTTTCAAATAAAGGAATTGAAGTTGACAAAGCTAAAATTGAAGTTATTTCGCAACTACCCCTCCTTCGGAGTTAAAGGAGTTCGAAGTTTTCTGGGTCATCTTGGTTTTATCGTAGATTTATAAAAGACTTTCCAAAATCTGAAACCTCTATGTAATTTGTTAGCAAAGACACAGAGTTTATTTTTGATAAAGAATGTTTAAGCTTTTAATTTATTAAAAGAAAAGTTGACTCTTGCCCCAATCTTATCCGGCACGATTGGTCACTTAAGTTCGAAATCATGTGTGTGATCAGATTTTGCAATTGGAGCCGTGTTAGGACAAAGGGTAGATAGAAAGCCTCATGTGATCCATTATGCTAGTAGAACTAAATGATGCTCAATTGAATTATACCACTCTTGAAAAGGAATTTTTAGCGATGGTATATACTAGAAATTTAGATCATATTTGCTAGGATCAAAGGTGATAATCTTTTGATCATTACGCATTAAAATATCTCTTAAGTAAGAAGGATGCTAAACCAAGATTAATTAGATGGATGTTATTGTTACAAGAATTTGACATAACTATCAAGGATAAAAGAGGAACCGAGATGTTGTGGCCGACCACTTGTCTAGGTTAAATTTTCACCCTTTGCTGGAGCGTCAATTTCTTGATGATCCTGTCCCCATTAATGATAATTTTGATGAACAACTCCTAGCCATTAAAGATTGACCCTTGGTATGCTGACTTTGTCAACTACTATATGTGCGATATAATTAATCCGATTTTGATCATTACGAAAAGAAGAAATTTTTGGCGGAAACGAAAAATTATTTTGGGAAGCTCCTCACTTATACAAGATTTGCTCGATTCTTTAATAAGAAGATGTATACCAGAAAAAAGACCAACAAGGTATCATGGAATTTTGCCATGGATATTCTTGTGGTGGTCATTTAGTAATAAAACCGCTCGAAAAATTTTGCAATCAGTATTATTTCTTGTTTTTAGAGATTGTGAGCTGTTTTCTGAGAACATGCGACAAATGTCAAAGCAAGGTGGTATAGGAAAGAGAAAGCGAGATGCCCTTACATGTTTATTTAGTAGTTGAAATCTTTGATGTTTGGGGTATTGATTTTATGGGTCCCTTTCACGTGTCCAATAATTGTGAATATATATTTTGGTAGCGATTGATTATGTCTCTAAATGGATAGAAGCATTAGCAACTAATGATAAAACAGATGGTCAAATTTGTTGAAGATTTATTTACTAGATATAAGGAGTCCACTAGGCCATAATAAGTGACCGAACTCATTTTACCAATAAGTTGTTAAGCAGTGGTGTAACTCTACAAATTAGCTACACCTTATCATCCACAGACTTACGGACAAGTAGAAGTAAGCAATAGGCAGGATAAAAGCGATTAGAAAAGGCGGTAGGCCTAATCGTAAAGATTGGGAATCTAAACTTAAGGATGCTTTATGGGCATACCGAGCGCTTTTAAGACACCCATAGGAATGAGTCCATATAGGATGGTATATGGTAAAAGCTTGCCATTTACCGGTGGAAATTGAGCATAAAGCCTATTGGGCAATTAAAGAATTGAATTTAGATTTGACATTAGTTGGAGAAGAAAGATTGTTCAGTTAAATGAATTAGAAGAACATAGACTCAATTGTACCAAATGCAAAAACTTATAAAGAAAAGACCAAAAGTATCATGACATGGGATTAGACAAAATGCTTCATCCGGTATGAAAGTATTATTGTTTAACTCTAGGTTAAGGTTATTT
>JABEVN020003837.1:0-16725 GCA_013146195.2 Codonopsis lanceolata | reverse complement strand
AGATTGCAGAAGAGGAAGTTAGTCGATGCAGGAATACTAGTCAACAATTCGGTGGCTCCAAGAGTTAATGACGATTAGGCTAGAGTTTGAAGCGATTGCGCGTGGAGGTTAGCTATCACGGAGTTTTGAGACCTATCCAAATAGGAAGGTATATTCTTATATATATCGTAAATTATACAGTTCTATTACCCAGTTATTATGATACGGCGCTTTTAATCGTTAGCTCATGTGCATTCATGTATAAGACTATACTATATTGTTGTTAAGGGTTATTGTGCGAGTAAGATATACTTTGTGAGAAGGTTGAAGGTTGTGATTTGGGATAAACATGGTTACGGGAGAGATTGATGCTTCACCGTGAGTATTGGGGTTATCGTTGTGATAGGATGCTTAATGCATTGGTTGTAGACTTGGTCTAGAGCTTAGAGAAAGAATAGTTTTGCGGAGTATGGGCGTTGCGGGCATTAGTAGCAGCATGTATTCATTATAGTTTGTCGTAGATATGATTGTTGTTTGTCAAGGTAATGAGACCTTGTTACTTGTCGAATTTTTATTCGATTATGTGCATTAGTTGTAGGAAACACCTACGATGCATTACATTATATACTAGATTCTCATTTCATCGTTATCTCTCTGCTCATTCATTACCTTAGCATAAGAGACTATTAAAGGATGCTTAAAACCTTTTTATCATGAACCGCATCCTTGCAGCGAAAAGCTTTGAAATCCAATTTAGCCGGTACCTAAATTGGTGATCAAAGTTCGTTGGTGGACTAGGATTGGTAGAGTAGGTTAAACATTGACTATACCCGTTACGAATGGAATGAATTTTCAAAACATTTCATTAATGTGCTCTTATATTTCTGCTCACAGCGATGGGAAATCGCGAGTATGATTTGCATGGTTTGAAATGTCAATTTAGTTATCTTTGATTTGTTTGTAAATTGCTCCATAGGCAATTATTAATTCTTGTAACTTAGAATCTTTTGTGAATTTCATGATGTGCCCGAAACAAATAGTTTCGGTAGTTAAATGTGTTCTTATGCCGAAGTTGGAATTTTGCCTACATGGTTGGTAATGTGTTCATACGTGTGGCGACTCGAGTATGAGTCATGTTATTTTCGATCGTAAGTCTTGATGTTGTTGTGTCCATTGAGAATTCTTAGACCTTCGAATTTGGATTATTAGAGTTTAGCTCTCGTGTATATTGTGGTAGTAGAATTTGGGATTCGAATCTAGGTTGGTGGTTTTGGACTCGATGTATTGTGGTTTGTATCATGATTTAGAATTCGGGACGAATTCTTTTTAAGGTGGGGAGGGTGTGACGCCCCGCTCCTTCGTTGTCTCGGTTTACGTGCTATACTTGCACCTCTTCCCTTGTCCTCAGTATGTTTGGTTTGCGAGAGGGTCTAGATATGTTTGAAAGATCATTTTAAGACCAAAACATTATTAAGAGACTCCATATAGTTGTTGACTTGCTGAAGTCACAAGTCGTGACTTCGACGATAGTCGGAATGCGGCAGCGATTGAGGGTTTACTTCCGTTTTGTGTTCGTGACCTCGGTTTGGGTCCTAGATCTCTTTAAGATGGTTTGTTAACATGTTTAGATGTGTTAGACTTCAAGTTGGAAGTGTTCCTTAAGTGTAGCGACGATTTGGAAGTTTTGGAGATAGCGTTCGTCTCTATCGCGTAGTTCGGGAATCGAGTCGGCGTGTCGCCTCTCCTTTGGGATTCTTATTCCCTAGTTGTTATTCAACTTCTAGAAGTGTTTAAGCTTCTTCATTAGCCCTTAGACTTGCCTTAAAAGTCTCCTTTCATTGCTCGTTAGATTTCGAGTTCGTTCGTCGTCCCGGTTGCACATTGTTGCACCCCTTCCCGGTTTCGCTCCGAGTTGTTTCGGGAGTTGTTCGGGTGTGTTTTAGACTTGTTTTGAGTTGGGTTAGACCCTAGAATGGTTGCCCATAAGTTTGGGATCATTTAGATCAAGTTTAGACCAAGTTTTGGAGGTTCAGGAGCCGAGGCGCCGCCTCGCATGGGTGAGCGCCCGCCTCAATCTTGAAGCACCCTTGTGCGAAAAAGACTGAGCGGCCGCATGGATCTAGGTGAGCGCCCGCCTCACCTCTGGCTTTCTGAGTTTTCTTCCCTGTTTTGAGCTAGGTCGTGAAATGCCTATCCACCCCTTTAAACCCCCTCTAAACCCTTCCTAACTACCCACACTTAGTCCTAATCAAGTCCTAACACTAATTAGAGGTTAATTTAGTTTGATTAAGTGTTTGATTACTCTAACATTCACTAATTGCACTTGAGAAATCCCTTTGTGCCCCTTCTCTTGATTGGAGGTATAAATACCCAATCTTGACCAAATTTTCTGAAAACCATTCATTTATTCATCCTACTTCTTCAAGTTAGAGAGAGAGAGAGTTGGGAGCTTGAGTTTTGAGCCCTAGCTCCACCTTCTTCCTCCGATCCCCAAGGATTCCACCGTTAGATCGCCAAACTTCGATTCTCGACGAGGGCAACGAAAAGGAACGACTTCACCGCTTAGATTTGTGTTCTCTTGAGTTTTCACTCAAGCTAGGTAAGTTACCTTCTTTTGATTTTGGTTCATTGGCCCTAAGGAAAACAACTTGTATGCTATTTGTGGGCAATGAACAACTTGTATGCTATGTTTGCCCAATTTTGGGGATTTTTGAAGTATGAACTTGTTAGGGGTATTTGTAGATGACTCCTATGCTTATTGATGTATATGATTACTCTTCATTTTGTGTTCCTAGGCTTGAGCATGCTAGAAATCATGCCTTTATGCTATTTGGGTTTATGGTGGAATTATGCCTATGATTGGGGCTAGGGGTGTATGAACTCACATGATAATATGAGTAGGGTCATTTAATTGAAATTGTATGATTTATGAAATGGGTTTGATCTATGTTGGGATTATTTGTGGATTTTAGACTTGAGAGTCAATTCCCAACTATTGGAGAATTATTGATAATTGATGAGTTATGTAAATTATGAAACTTAGTATTTGGACTCATCGGAGTCATAATAGGTTCAATATCGTGTTAACGAATTAGGGTTGAAGTCCTACGTCATTTGGGTTTCGTTGACTATGTCTATGATGAACCCATGGATTTTAGACTTGGGAAATAAGCCGGATTATTTTTGGGTTAAATTCTATAAACTTGAATGATGTGCTAAGTTTGGGTTGTATGAAATGCGTATTTAATAAAATGCAATATTAAGACTCAATGGAGTCATTTTAGGTTCAATGAGATGTTAGTGAACCTTAGGTTGAAATCCTACGATGTTCGGGTTTGGTTGGTTTTGATCGTGAGTACCCGAGCATCCCGAGTTGTGTCCCATTTGTGACTCCCGCGACATAGAAGCTTATTGGGGATTTGATTAGGCGTGCTCGTTAGGGCACGGAGCATTAGAGATCAACCTATGATCTCGTATTATCTTAAGAAACGATTATTTGAATGGGTTTCTCTTAGGAATTTGGTCGCGCACATGAAAGCACTTGCGAGGATATGATTACGGCATAGTTTGGTACCCGTGAGTTGGTTTTAAGGAAGTCGAATATTTACGACGGTTGGGACTATGGTTGAGTCCAGTGAAACGTTAAGTGAAGCTAAAATGCTAAGTCTTGATTATGATTGCTCTTAGACTAAAGCATAGTCCTTGGTTTGATTTTGATTTGAGGGCCATAGTAAACCTCCTATTGTGATTTCTTGAGCTTATATGCTACTTCCGATTTGGTGATGACTTGAGGATTATGATTGCCTCATTATGTGGTTCTTTGACTAAACTTATAAGTTGGTTGAATTTGTTAAGTATGTGCAAATATGTGCATGGTTGAAATTGGTGTGTAGAGCTTTATGTCCTACTTGAATTGGTATTCCCGCTATGATCGATCTTGGTTCTGGTTTGAGCATGAGAGTAAATATCTACGTGTACATTGCATTGAGTCCAGCTGGCATTATTTGGTTTGTTTATTGAGTCAAGGTGGGACGATGCATCGCCTTCACGAATTATGGGATTCGTGCTTGCTATGGATCGCCGCACCTGGGACTTCACACACACACCTCCACTGTTGGCCGCAGTGGGGAAGTAGCCCCTTTGCCGTATCAGTTAAGTGCCGCATTGGCTTGCTATTGAGTCCGAGTAGGTTCTCGGCATGAGTCGATGAATTCACATAACATCGACGGCACGAACTTGTAACATTGTGTATTGCAGGAGCAACACAACGGAGCGTTTTGGGTATCTTCTCTATCCCTTATGTGGCTTACTATGAGCACTTATATGAAAGATATTGTGCTATATGTTTTATGAAGTCCATGTTACTTGGTGACTTAATACAAGATTATTATTGGTATGCTTTAAAGATACCATGATTTTATATATGTTGGTGCATTATGCCATGCCACGATATGCTATGCCATACATTTGCATTTAGTAACTTACTGGGTCATTATGACTCATTTCGTGTGTTTGTTTTCCTTAGTTTTTGCAGTGATCCCGTTAGTGCTTCGGATAGTGATTCCTAGAAGGTGGTCTTCCGGGCTTTAAGCTTGGGTTTATTAATATTAAGTTATTTGTATTTGTGAGACACGATTGTAAAGTTATGTAGACTTTACTTGGGTAGATTATGTTAGTATTTTGTTATTGTATTATTTTGGTAGCCGACTTGTTTGGTCGAGCTGTTGTATCTCTTATGAGTTGTTCCCTTTTATTATTCCGAGCATGCTTTAGCTCACTCGTTCTAGTATTGTTGGTATTGTCATCTCTGACGACTTTAGTCGAGAGACATTGGTTTAGTGGTTAGTACTTTATCTCTTACTCTTTTAGTTGATGTATTCCTCCGGCATGTTATAGCCGTTGAGTTGTCGTTTATCAGGTTGGAATTCTTGTTGTTTTGCCGGCCTTAGGTTGCCGATGGTTTGTTGTACGTGCGCAATGTTGCGTCACGCGAGTCGTAGATTTGTCGAGAGATAGTCGTCTCTCAGCTTGGTATTCCTTAGTTTAAAACTATAGGTTGTGGTCCCATTTATGATTTGCTTCCGTAGATTTTAGTTTTTGGTTATTCTGTTTTGCCGTTATGGCTTTTCATTCCTGTTTAGAGTTTGTTGGTTCAACTCTTGACTCGCACCACTACGCTTAGCGGGTGCTTGTCCATCTTTTAGCTTGTCTTGACGGCACGACCTTGGGATTCCGCATTGGAATTCGGGTCGGGCTGTCACATGTATTCACCAAAGAAAGTACACTTTAGATATTGTTTCTGATGTGGGATTTATGTCTGCTAAAGCATCTAAGATTCCTATGAAACAATCTCATGGTTTGACTGCTGACAAAGGTGAATTGCTGCAAAATTATTCTCAGTATAGAAGGTTCATTGGCAGACTCATTTATCTGTCCATAACTAGACAGACATTGCCTATGTGCATATTCTCGCCGCTTTATGGCCACCCTAGACAACCACCGGAAGCCTGCTTTGAAACGGTGAGATATCTTAAGGGTAGCATAGACGTGGTTTACTTTACTCCTCTTCCAGCTTCCTTAGCATTATCGCTTATTGTGATGCCGATTGGCCTCATGCCCTATGACCGAAAGATCATTATCTGGTTATTGTGTTATGCTTGGAACTTCATTAGTCTCTTGGAAAGCTAAGAAGCAAGGAATTGTATCCAGATCTTCCTGTGAAGCTGAATACAGAAGTCTGGCTAATGCATCTTGTGAAGTTACTTGGATGGTCTCTTTACTTAGAGACTTTGGGATCAACTCAGTTACTCCAGTCCCTCTTCACTGTGACAATCAAGGGGCTCTTAGTCTAGCCTCTAATCCGGTATTTCATGAGCGTACAAAACATATTGAGATTGATTGAATATATTTTCGGATATATGCACATGCTAGTTTAGCAAAATTAAACACATAATGCGGATAGATGTATAAAGATAGTATAAAGGAAGATGGTGCAACTGACAAACAATCAACAACAAAACAAGATCAAACAGAAGAAGACCAGACAACTTCAGGCTCAGAAACTACAGGGTGTCGAGTGAAACTTTACAATAGCTTGGGGGTGTCGAGTGTAAAATGTTCGTAAGTCGTTAGAGTCAGTTAGCTCAGTTGATTTGTTAGCCGAATTGTTGTAACTAACAGTGTATATAATGTATCTCACTGTTGTATTGAATTCATTAAGAGAGATCATGGAATACAGATAGAGAGAGAAATAGAAATCAATTCTCTCAATGCCTTAATTCTTTTCTTCTTCACCTCTTTCTATCTCATTTCAGATAGGATGTTGTATTTGGTATATATATATTTTCTAGGATGTATATGTATATGTATTCAGAATTTATATATGTAGAATTTATATGTGCAGAATTTATATCCTAATTGGGTGAATAAGTATGTATGCTAGATAAATGCCTCGATGATGCATAGTAGTTATGGAAGAAATATGACTTTCTCTTCTTTTTGGGAATATTTTCCGTGATATCTTGATTTCTCTTTTTTTTTCTTTTTTCAATGCCATGGGAATGACTTTAATTCTGAATTTTAAATGCATATATATATATATATATATATATATATATATATATATATATATAGGATAAATGCATATAGATTTATGAAATACTAAAATAAATATATAAGAAATGTATGAACAAAGGAAAATATACTATATGCCTTTCTTTTCCTAAAATGCAAATTAAAATGAGTATGGATATATGACATAATATGACATAATTAGTAGAATGACATGAAAAAGTGAATTAAAATACTTTTTTACTTACTTTTTATTTCTTTTTTTTTTTTTTTTACTTATACTTATTATATTATATTTGTTGGGATAATGAGTTTTTTTTTCTTTTATTGCTTTCCAGGCGCGGAAGACAATCACACGACTTCGAGCTAGCTCGGAGAAACTAGACGCAATATACGATTCGTTTCCGACGCTGGCGAGGATTCTAGTGGAGCAAAGCGGTCTAGCGACATTTCTACGAGCTATTGGCAAGTTTCGCAGCTATTTGTCAATTCACAAGGTTCTGAGAGACTATTGGTGGGACACCACCCATACTTTCCATTTCAACTAGGGAGAGGCCACTATGACTCCCTGTGACTTTGCTACCATTATGGGTGTGAGTACCCTGTTTCTTACCAGATCCGCGCCACTGAAAGACGGGGTGGTTTTGATACTTTAAAGCGCATAGAATACGCTCAGCCTCTTGTGGACTCAAAATATAAATAATAGAGTCGTCATCTTTATTATAAGGAGAAACAAAAAAAAGAAAAACCAAATATACTAGATTTGTAAGGGTTCGGAAGCTAAGTTACAAGTTGGGAAGGGGTTAGGCACCCAACTCGCCCTTTCGGATACAAAATAGATTTTCAGCTAAATATAATTTTTTTATAAATTTGACAATTTAAATAAAGCATTTAATATATATATATATATATATATATATTAGAGTAATAGATAATATTTTATTAAAATTATGCTATAATAACGACTTATTTTAGTTCTACTTATGCCAGAAATTTTAGCAATATAACGAATTATTTTCGTTGTATTTTTATTATTTAAACATCACTATTCTATAGGCAAAATAATAAAATACTTGAGGGTATCTACTTCTTGAAGCGTGAGAGTTTTAACCCGGACCAACTTCTATTTTGGGTAGGCTTTAGGGTGTGCGCGCTCTGTCAATCAGGGAGAGGGAATCTTTTTTCTTTGTTGTTGTTGTTGTTGTTGTCGGACTTTGGGCTGCATGATTGCTCCTTTTGGCTGCTTTTCGCTCCGGAATCCGGACGGCACAACTGCTTGCTTTTGCTTGATTGTTGTTGTTGTCAAGTCTGAAATCGGGCAGAGCAACTGCTTGCTTTTGTTGGATTTGACGTCTCGAATCGGGCAGAGTAACTGCTCGTTTTGGGATTTTTGAACTGGTGAAATAGGGCAGAAACCTAACAACGAATCGCTCTCTGCTTTCTTTTGTAAATTTTCGTGTTTCAGGCATGCCTCCGTATTTATAGGCCGAAGTTTGACCTTCCTTAACAGCGAAGGATCATCGGATATTTTGTTATGTGTTTTAACGTGTTATACCTTGCGCTGAAAATATTGCACTAAAAACATACTGCAGCGGTGAATATGAGGGAAGTGGGCGCTGCCTACAACATGTTTGGGCGCGGCGCCCAAGCATGCCATAGAATGCTCCAACCTTTTTTCTTCTTCTATTTTTGGCACTTTGACCCCTGCAATTCACTGTTTGTTAATTTTTCGGTCCTTTCGCATTTTAAACCCTGTAACTTGACATTTGTTAGTCATTTTTTGACAGGTCTTGATATTTTATAGAATGTCATTAACAGGGGTACGAAATTGAGATGTCTACAGAGCCTCTTAACGATGGAGTTTATAGGTAAACCAAAATTTTCCAGTAAATGAACATCGTTGATAAGAAATAGACTCGCAAATATCGAGGAAATTATAACCGGGAAGAAATTAACAACAACAATTTATATTGCAACATTTATACTCTCATGCTTTTACGCTGCGATGGACTTATGAGAATAGAGCTGATATGATGCAAATAAAAGTGCTCGGATGGTCGTGCCTACTGAGTAGGCTGCTACGTATCGTTTTTAGGAAACAGACCAAACGTAGTTCGGCTCTAGCCAAATAGTAACTGATGGAATAGCATGGAACACATCATTTCCAAGACCCGGGGTTTGGACCCATTGTGGAAAGAACCCAATACAAATAACAGGTGGAATAGCATGAGACCGATCATTTCCAAGACCCGGGGTTTTTCACCCTTTGTGGAAAAGACCCAACACAAAAAACATGGCATGGCATAACATGAGACCGGGTCATTTCCAAGACTTGGGGTTTGCACCCATTGTGGAAAAGACCCAACACAACAAACATGGCATGACATAACATGTGACCCGATCATTTCCAAGAACGGGGTTTACACCCTTTATGGAAAAGACCTAACACAAATAATAGGTGGAATAGCATGGAATCGATCATTTCCAAGACCCGGGGTTTGCACTGTTGGAATATGCTCCTTGATAAATAACTTATCACTTTGCATATTCTGAATATTTTGATCTGCTTGTTCCCATTACCGTGTGTCATAACAAGTGGCTAAAAGGTCTGCGTACCGATTAGTGTGGCAGCTTGTTTGACAATATATACATTGTCTTAATCTAGTCCTACCTTCTTAATGATGATTAAGAGACTAGCAATTCATATGCACCAGCACCAACCTAATTGTCATGTGCACCAAAGGATACTTTGAAGACTCGCCACTAGTAGCATGAAAGGTCTTTTAAAGACTCGTCACCAGCAGACTTATCATGTGCACCACAGAATTCCTTGAAGACTTGTCACCAGCAGACTTGCTATGGTTTGAATGTTCTTATCATAACAAGTAACCAGCAGTCCTCTCTTGCAGAAAACTTACTTCTCGGGATTGAACATCTAACTAGCAGACTTGGCTCTGCATGTGCTATAAAGAGACGAGACTGCAGTAGATCAAGTCAAAACAAAAATGTTCAATCCTCAAAATTCATTCAAATCTTTATGAAGCCTGACATCCCTGATGCTGCAAGAGTTTCTCTCTCTCTCTCTCTCATGTGGTTTGGAAAAATAAAAAGAATCTACTTTATCGGACAGACCACCTGACAGTGGATCAATGAATCAGACCTATCCTTCAGCGACTTATCTTACAGCTTGACAGGGTAACAGTTCGGAGATCTAAAGAGCGAAGTCTTTTACCCAACAGCTAAAGATCTATCGAATCACATCTTTATCCATCAGTTCTCAAGATAAATCATTCAACGGATACAAAAATCTATCAACAGATCTCAACGATCAAAAACTCCTCGGTCTATAAAAGAAATCCTTTGTGACGACCCGACCCGGACCCCGAGGAGGAATTGCGAGCCAAGCCGTCCAAATAGGACTACAATTAATGCAAGGACTCAATTATAGAAAACGACGTGACGCAACATTGTAGACGTGACACAACTCGGCACCAAAAGGCCGGAATATTTTAAAACTTTTTAAACCTGATATAACAGATAAAGACAAGTATACCAATTCATCGGCGACTTTACAACCGGAACCCAACACTAAATAGTTCATGCTATAACACCTCGACGGCTAAACATGCCGGAGAAACAACAAAAGAAAATAAGAGCTAATGTGATGCTCAGCGGAAGTCTAAAGATAAGTGAACTGACTGTAAAAATATAAGTTTTACATTATACTTTACAAGAATAAGCCTTGATACAAAAACTCCAAGTTTAATAATACTAGAGTTACAAGCATGATACAAATACCCAAGACAAGTCTAATTGGCTTGCTTAACCCAACGTCCTTGCCAAGAAAGAAAGATGAAACTATAACGACCTCTTCAAGTGAACTTGCAACATAGACAAGATGGACCATGCACGAACTCAATGATGCTTCCCTGTGAAGGACCAGGACGATTCGGATCTAAAGCGGTAAAAGGGAGGGGGTAAGTCATAAAAACTTTGTGAGCTAACAATTATCCATGTCATGGCATCATGCAACACACATAGCGAGATATCATCATTAATATCAAGTAATCAAAGCATTCAATCATATAAACACTTAGTTCACATATCACTACAAAAAAAAGATGCTTTAGGAACCCCACTTTTTAGGTCACATGTAACACAAGACCCAAATACTTAGGTTTTGGGGACCGAATGTATTACCGTAGTACCGAATACTATCATTTACTTAGGCGCGCAGAATTAAAATTTACCAAATTTCTCCCTCCTAACGTTTCTGCAATTTCCATCCATTCTCAAAATTGAAAATAGGAGTACTGTCCGTTTCTCCCTTGCGGCACATAACCGAGATTTGAAAACTGACCATTTGCGTTTGTCTCAAAAAAAAAAAAAATTAACTCTATAGGTTTGTGAGAAGTAGGTGAAACACAGTCGGAGGAGCGGGAAAGTTAAGTTGCTCGATTTTGAAGAAGTTTCCTCGGCTGCATTAGGTTATCAACTTTCGAGGTAAATTGTTTTTCATCCAAACATGGAATCTGGGGTTTACCTGTATAATGACCAAATCTAATTTGTTTGATTGTGCTTGAATTTGTTATTATACTAGTCTAGGGTTTTGTTTTACTTAACATTTTGGTTTCATGTTATTTGATTAGGGCTTGATTTTTTGGATTGTTTTCAATTTGGTTTTGGTTATGTAATTCAAATGGGGATTGTTTTGAATTTGGGTTTGGATATGCAATTCAAATGGGGCTGATTCATTTGATTTTGCTCAATGTTTGGTGTTATTGTTAATAATGTAACCAATTTTCTACATTTGTTCTCTTATTGGCAATCTGATTGGAAACTAAAAAATGATTAATTTTGGTTATAACTTGAAGTTCATCATGTTAATTAGTTTATTGCTTCATGGGAAGATTATTTGGGGAATGTTGGAAAACATGGGTTAAAGGATTATCTTAGGGAGTATCTGTGGTGTTTAGAATGGTGTTGTGCTGTTAGTTTCTCAAGGGAAATATAGGTTTAGGGAAACAACTTTCTTGGAAGAACATAACCTAAAAGAGTAGCCTTTTTTTTAGTAAACAAAATGTTTAGTTGTTAGTGTTATTATGAGCTTAAATGTGTTGGGGCCTCGTCCTTCCCTAGAGGGCTCGACCCTCTCATTTGGGAATCAAAATATTACTTTCGGGAATCTAGCTTTGTAAAATTATCTATTGTTTATATAAAGATTGAGTTGTTGGTCTAACGTCGGTGCAGTATTTAGTTGAAGAATTCCCTTATCTCTCTTTCTATTTCCCTCATATCGGTTCCATGGATACAGTCATCGAGATGATCGATGGTCAGCATGTCAACAATGCCCTTCAAGATCTATCCATCCAAGACTAGAGCAAGGTGGGTTGTGCTATGGAGGCTCGAGAGATGGCGTTTTGTGAGGATGAATATCATCATGGTGTTTGCACAATTTGTTTGAATAAGATAGTGTTACCGGAAACTTCCCTCGTAAAAGGTTACAAGCATGCCTACTGTGTGGTTTGCATCCTTGGATGGGCTTCTTACAAAATGGAACCAACCTGTCCTCAGTGTAAACATCCGTTTGAGTTCCTCAATGTTCATCGCTCCTTTGATGGCGGTATTCATGATTATATGTTCAAGGAAAGTGTGTTCCTTCTTCTTAGAGCTTCATGGTTTAACCCTTTGATTGTGGAGAATCATGAAGAGTTGGACAAAGAAGTGGAAGATTTTTATTTATATGGAGATGAAGAGGAAGATTTGGATGATGTCTACTTGGGTAGCTCATCGAATCTCCGCATCGGCAACTGAAGATGGGGTGATAACAGATACGTAAGGGGAGGAAGGCCGGAAGTGAGGCTAGTGAATCATTGTCACAACAACATACAGGACTCTGATGCAGGCCCTTCTCGGGTGCCTAAGAAAAAAGAGGCCACGAAACTCACAACAGCGACAGTCGGGCGGCGGGAAAAAAGAACACTGAAACATGAAGCTGCCGCCAAACATCAGCAGCATTTGGTGAGGTTAGTTTGGACATGATTCGATGCGCTGGTGACTGGCATATGCTCTGGGTTAACGCCTTTGTACAGTACTCATTTTTCCTTGACGTCTGTGAAATAATGGACACATTTTAGTTGCACATTCTAATTTTCAACGGCCCGAAATCATTGTCCAGGGCTGATATGAAATATTCAGATATTTTTCTAACGATGAGGTCGGTCCAAATTAAAGTCATCAGGGTAAGTTACATATGTTGCAAAGGGGCCGAATGGGAGGCGATGAGGAGGTTTATGATATCGAATGAAGAGGTTGTCCAAGAAACTTTTAACAGGACCATTCTAAAGCACGAAAGGGACACGAGTTTTATGAAATTTACAAGGGAACCAACTGGGTTTTGGGTTTTGGGTCTTGGGTATGTCACGGCCACTAAAAGGGGAAGATACCAAACATATGGGGGCAGCTAGGGTGGATCAATACAGGAAAGGTGGACAGCTTGCATGGCACGGCATCAAGGGAGCTAGCCGTGTTAGAATCAAAGTGGGAGACGGTTTCATCATCTACTGAAGTGCAAGGATAAGTTTAGCTAGTAGTTAGGATGTAATTTATTTACTTTAAGAATAAAACTAAAGTCCTTAAAGGACTCTGATAGATTTATTTCCGTAGGATAGATAGGATCTCTTTTTTGGCAGTTTGTTTAGGTAGTATAAATTAGGATTTATTTCTTTTGTTGAGAAAGAGTTTTTGGAGGAAAAGAGTAATAGAAAAGGGGCAAAGAAATTTGTTCATCTACCGTGTTTTCTTTCTTAAAGATTAGGAAGACTTCACAAAGGTTTCTTTACGTTAGAAGAGTGAATCCTAACCGGTGAGCCTACCATAACTACCCATTCCGCCAATCTATCATTTTTACTTTTTTTTAATTTCGTTTTGGGGCTGTTTGAGTGACTTCGAGACAGCCTGTTGCTGTTTGAATTTGCCTTGAAGAGTTTAATTATTAGTTGGAATTTTTTATAGTAAACTACCATAATTCTCATCCCGTAAGAAATCTGCATGTGTGAGTTTAATGTGTGAGTTTAATTTGTGAGTTCTTTGTGGCTGATTTGGAAGCAAGTCGGGCAGCCTACTGGTAGTTCGGGTTGTCTTTGGGCAGATTGGTTTTCTAGTTCTTTGACACCGTATCAAGGGCCCTTACTGTATCTCTTATATTTTAAGGATCATAACGTTGTATAAGAGCATTTACATCGGAGATGTTCTTAAAACCCATTTCTTACATTTCTATACTAATACACCTTCCGATTCAAATATAAAAAAAGAGCTTAAATGTAATTTTTATCGAAACAACCTATGATGATTTGATTGGCGTTTCATCTAATCTCATATTGGGTCAGATCTCGAGTATGAATACATTTGCAAGATATTGGTCGATCTGTTTGGGCCCAACACGTTTTCAACTATGGGGCACCTGACACAGGAAGCATGGAGGTTAGAGTGTGATCTCAAATCTCAAATTTTTTTAGTCAAATTGGTGGGTTAATTGCCTTGCCTATCATATCTTACGCAAATGCTTTGCGTTATTGTAAAAAGGTCAATGTATGAAATTCAAATGAACCTACAATGATACTTTACTCAGTGCCTCAACCTTGATGAAACAATCAATAAAATGTAAACCACAGTTAATCTTTTAGATTGCTAAAGTGTTTGCTATTGAATGTACAAGTAATATTTATTCCTATCTACAACTATGTATGGTCCATTATAATTCTGATGGTTTACCCTTTCATTTTAGGTACTTCTGCTGTATGGGGACAAAGAACATCTTTTGCTGTAAGTTACACATTCAAAAATGTGTTTAAGTGTTTGCTCTGAACAGGTAGGAGCTCTATACATTGAAATGAAATTACATGGAGGAGCTGGCGTGTTAGTAGACCAATAAAAGGGTCATGGATAGGATGGTCCACTTGCCAAATTGGAATAAGGGATAAAAACAGGGAAAAAAAGGTAATAGACATCGTAATTTGGTAGAAATGTTATCGGTGAACTTTGATTGTTCTTCTGCATTGATACCCTTCTTCATATTACTTCTGCTTATGTTTAGTCCTATGAGTTTCTTCTTTTGTAGTATATTTGTGGTTTTACGTACCTTTCTTTGATTTGATTAGTCTTTGAAGATTGGACTTTCTTGGAATCATATTGATATTACTCTTTTTGAAAAGATGCATCAAGTTTAAAGTATTGTAGAGTGATTTCTGACATATATGTCAGTTGAGATATTGGTTAATTGGGAGAATGATCTTTCTCCTATTGATAAATTTCTCAAGAAATGTTCTTTAATGCTGTTTGTGTCATGATAGTATGATCCATTGTTTCAATTAAAGTTAGAAGTTATTTCTGAGGTTGGAAGCTACGATTCTTGGTGAATATAGGTTTCTTGATCATCCCTAGTTTTAGGATATTCAAGATTAGGTTAAGATGCAAAGCGGCTTGACAGTTGGGCATCAAATCGGTCTTTTTAAACTTGACCTGAATCTTAATAATCCACCATGCCTTTTTTGCATCCATCGTCCAGGAACTCACGCCTCTAGATCGCATTGAGCTAACAACTGTTTCAATTAAAGTTAGAAGTTATTTCCTGAGGTTGGAAGCTCTGATTCTAGGTGAATATAGGTTTCTTGATCATCCCTAGTTTTAGGATATTAAAGATTAGCTAAGATGCAAAGCGAGAAACATGATCGGAGCATCAAATCGATCTTTTAAACTTGACCTGAATCTTAATAATCCACCACACCTTTTTCGCATCCATCGTCCCAACAACTCACGCTCTAGATCGCATTGAGCTAACAACGCATATTGAAGCGCCAATTGATTCACAAGTTGGGCTTTAAAAGCCTCGGTGTCTGTCAACCTATGGATTAATTGACCATTCGATGCGTGGTAGTTCAATTGGTGGTTAGTAGGATTATATGACAGCTGCAGAACTAGAATGTATTTGCTGTAAAGCCTAAAGCTAAAGGCAATGGAGATCAGAGCTCCTTTGTACTTCTAGCATACTAATCTGCTAAGTCTACAAACTTAGAGCTTGAAGCAGTTTGTATGATAAGAGGAAAAGAAAAGAAATGCAAATATTAATTCTAACATGAAAAGAAAGAATCAATTATTGCATACAACGATTTATTAGTATGACAAAGTTTTCTCTCTTTTTGGGCTCTTGCGAGAAGATAAGTCAAACACAAGTTGTTTCTCCTTGACTTGTATGTATTTGAATCAACCCATTAATTGCGTCAGATTCAAATTTTCTGGGCTTTTGTTTTCTTTCCACTTCATTCATCTCATGCTCTTCACCAATCTCTTCCAATACAAATGTACTCTCTATATTCTATCTACTGTTCAATTGGCACATTCTTAGTCTATGGCAAGAAGATGTACACAAACCCTATCATCATAGCCACCCACCCTCCAAAGAAGAAAATCCACGACTTTAAGTGGAAGGCGTAGCTAGAAAAGACCGAGATTGCAATGGTCCTGTTATGATTTTATACACTTAGACTTTGCTTGATGAATGTTAGTTTAGTTGTGATTTTAAGGACAGTTATAGAATCACCTCAGCGGCATCTTATTCGTAAGTGATCTCTGCTTTTCGAGATGAGCGTTGAAACCTTGTCACTTTTTTCATCAGTTCAGTTTGGAAACAACATCATCGACTTGAGTACTTTAATAAGCATCGTCTCTAGCACATGTAACTTTTCTAGTAGAAGCTTAATAATCTTCAACTCGTTGCACTCGGAGATCGAGTTAGCCAAACTTCTCGAAGTTCATCCAAGATTATATAAGCATCATGATCTGTTGACTAGAAAAATTCTAGAAGCTGGAGCTAAATCAACTTCCTTTGGTGGTCTGGGCATGCCTAGGCAAAAGAAAAAAGAAAACAAAAGTCTCAATATGAAATCTTCAAAATACAACCTAATAAGATATGACTGTTATAATCACCTCAATTTCAATTCTTTGAATGTTGGGGTCTTGCCAATCAAGCTATAAAAACTTGACACCTCGCCAAGGAAAAGGAATGTCGCGAGATAGTTTAAGAAATTTAAAGGCGATAGAAGTTGGAAGCTTCATTGGTACACCACTGTGATCGAGACCTTATACATGATCCAACATTAAGAAATTAAAACAAATAGG
>JABEVN020003836.1:0-16733 GCA_013146195.2 Codonopsis lanceolata | reverse complement strand
TTACGGGGTCCAGCAAAAAAAAAATAAGGGCCCTTAAAAATATAAGCATAAGAATTTTAGACAAACAATTTTATTTGACTTTTCATCATTTGAAGTATTGAAAATGAATAATACTTAAACATATAAGAAAATAAAAGTATTAAATAATTAGAAAGCGATATTCTTCATTCGTTAAAATAATTTACAATAAAAAGAATATACTTCATCAATTTTTTTCTTTTATTTATGTTTTGACTTCTAGATAGATATTTTTTTGGTAATATGTATTGTGCACTATAAATTCAAATTAAAAACAATGAATTGACAGCAAAATTAAATAATCATAAGCAATAATTAAAAATGATAGTAACATAACAATGAATTTTGATTTTTGCTTGAAATATTGATATTATATGCCTAATCAATTGTTATTTTTTATGACCCAAATAAAAAAATAGATTGTCAACTAACTTTTTTTTATAAGTAAATTTAGCAAACGTAAAATAAAATTAAGGTTGAATAACTCTGCTGAAATCGAATACAAAATATTTATCTTTATATAGTAACTCTTTATTCATTAGGTTCCGGAGTAATTAAAACATATATAAGTAGATTTGAAGTTGGTAATAAATAAATAAAATACTTAACCACAACCATTGTACTTACAATACAAGTGGAGAATAGGGCAAAGGGCAAACAAATTTTTTGTTTTATTCTTATTTGTTCATACTTTCGACTTAGGTATTTTATGAGTGATGCTTCACGTTATAATTATTACTTTCTCACTGTTATTCTATTTTGAAATGTTCAATTTAAAGAATTTATTTTCAAAAATTATATATATAATTTTCATGTTTTATCTTTATTTTCCATTTATGTTGTAAACATATTGGTTATGCTTATTATTATTATAATTATGATCAATTCCAATGACATTAATATACTTTATTTATACCTCATAATTATTAGACTTTTTAAACGTAAAATCTTTAGGTGAAACGTAGAGATTTTTTTTAAAAAAACGATAGAATTCCTTTAATTTTTTTTGAAACGATAAATCTCCCCATGAGATTCGACCTCGTAAAGTTTGACTCTCTCATGTTAGTTTATTTTTTTTTTCTTTCAAAAATTATAAAACATTGGATCCCATAAATAAGTGTTTTGTTTTAACCTTAGAAAACCAACAGTAATACTCTTTTGTTCATAAATAAGTGTCTTGCTTTAACCTTTTAAAGTTAAATTGATATTCCGTCTTCTTCTGTTCCTAAATAATCAACTATTTGACCTGATACATCGTTTAAAAAAATAAATATTAATATAATGTGTAGTTTTCTTTAATATCTTTGTGCAAGTAGATATAATTAAAATATAAAAAAAATAAGAGAAAAGTGGTAAACATAAAAAGGAAAGTTTAGAAATGAAGGGAGTATTTTTTTTAAATAAAATTTGATGTGCATTTTTTTTTCAAAACTATAAAACATGTAATTCATAGTACACAAAACGTACCACAAAAAAAATTGCAGGTAATTTATTGCTATTTATTTTGAGAGGAACTATGATAATTGATACTCTCCCAGATAAATATTCCTAGTTGACAAAATACAAGTATTAAGAAGCGTAATAAATTATTTAACTTCACGTTGATAGTATTAAATGAAATGATATATTGAGAAGAATGATAGAAAACCTGTATACCAAAAGCCTTTAGAAATTAGTTGAGATATCTCGAAATAGAAAGCATAAACAAACATGAGTTAAGAAGTGTCAAGTTAGAAAGTAGGAATATTTATCGAAGACGTGGAAGTATTCATTTAAAGAGCTTCCGTGCACATTTAGTGTACACTTTTATTTCACATAACATTACTCTTTATAAAAATATTGAGTAGGTCTCTTGTAAGACCGTCTTATGGATCTTAGTTCGTAAGACGGAGCCTCACTCTCTCACAGCTTAACCTACTAATATACGATGAGTTTGGTAAAGAGGACCCTTCTTACAAAAATATCCGTAAGCCCGTCTTACACAAGTATTTGCCAAAAATATTTCATCCGTTAAACATGTACTCCTTCCCTTTTCAAATTATCGTACTCTTTGACTGGGTACATCGTTTAAGAAAAAAATAATTGACTGTATTATATATATTGGTGAAATGTGTAGTTTCCTTTAATACACATTGAACATGTGGACATATTTGAAGTTTGTGGAAAAAGTAAGACTAAACTGGTAAAAGTATTTTTCTAAAAGAGAATGTTTTGAAAAATGACAATTATTTTAAAACGGACGAAAAAAGAAAAAAAGATGATAATTTGAAAACGGAAGGAGTAGTATATATGTAAGTATTTAATACTACCCTCGTCTTAAAATAACAGTCGTTTTAGCAATCTGTGCACCTATTAAAAAAGATGTCAAAAGGTTGATCTACCCTTATTAAAGATAATTTATTGTAGTTTAAGTTGCACTAATATTTTTCTCTTTTCTCTCAACCACCATTTTTAACAATATTTAATTTGTGCGTTGTAAATAAGCATAGTTTTGGTAAAATATCGAGAAATATTTCTTGAAATCCCGTAACGACAATTTTTTGTGACAATTTTTTTGTTGGTAAAATGACATTTATTTTGGGACGAAGGTGATAGGAACAAAAAACATCTATATTATAAAACAACTAGGTTATTGACTAGGACTATTTAGAGGTTAAAATAAAAAAACATTATTTAAAAAAAAATTAACGGTTGAGATTCACCATCGCATTCACATGTGTGAGTAGTTAGCCATTTTTAACTCTGTAATTCCAGTTGGCAACGAAATAAGGCTAAAGATGGTAAATAGTGTTTTAAAAATTTTGAAGGTTGTTTTGAAAATATTTAAAAGTTACAGCGGAAAAAATAAGTTTTCAGTAGCTAATGTAAAATCAGCAGGTACCAGCTGCTGAATTTAAAACGGTTTGATTTGGTTTCTTTTAATCACTTAAGTTTATGGAATGAATTGAAGTATACTATGTAAGATCAACTAAGTAAATAATTCAAGAATGTAATTGTTAAACACTTGAGTAGATAGAGCTGGTTAAGTGTATGAACAGTAAAAATAACAGGTAGCAGAACACAGTATTTGAAGTGGTTCATAGTGTTAAAACTGCTACGTCTACTACCAAGTTGGTCAAACTTGGATTTTGAAATGCACTAAATATATTGAAATTCTAAGTGATCACTAATGGATCTGTGTACAACAAAAACCAGTATTTGAAGAGTATGATTGAGCAACAATCATACTCGTGCAATAATCAATTATTCTTTTAAGATTATGAAGAAGTAAGGAAAAACACAATGATTGCTTAAATAAGAAATGGAAATGAATAAAAATGAAAGAACATCTAGCAATTGTTTGAAGACTGTAACACATCAATAAAGGAATAACTTGAAGGAATATGTTGAGTGTCAAGTCTTAAGTTGAAGCAAATCAAAGAGAGAATATCATTTGAGTGATGAATAATAACATCAACCTCTACGAGAACTGGAACATTTCAGAAAGATTTGCTTGAAGGGATATGAGAAATGTTTCGGTTCAGTTCTTGTCTTAAATCCTTACATCAGCGTCTTTAAATAAAAGTCCTGAGTTTGGAACCGTTGGAGAGCAAGGTTGAATTTTAAATCTCATCAAAGAAATGGTGATCAGATCTTTTCAATTGAATGCACCAAGATCTTTGAAGAGGTTGAGAGACAGAAGATATCATCAAGTATAAGAATATACATTCATAAAGAGAGTGATTAGATATTTTCTTGCATAAAATCATGAGAGTAGATATCTCTAGCATGATTTATGAGGGTGGTTCGCTAGTTGATATATTAAATTGCAGAGCATTTTAAAGTGATGACAAAAAGTCTTCTATTGAACAATATGAGAAGAAGGTAAGATTACTTTATAAAATAAAGAAACAAGAAAAAAAGAAAAACTTCCTTTTAGTGACACGTGTGAAGTTCATATGGAATTCAAGGCTTATGTCACCTTTTCCACTTTTATTTTAAAATAAAAATCCTGACATCAGTTGCTACAGTAACCACCAGCATCTTGCCACAACTACGATAACTTCAGCAGCTACAGTACCTTCAGCAGCTACAGTACCTTCAGCTGCTAAAGTACATTCAACTGCTAAAGTACCTTCAGTTGCTACAATGATATCAGCTTCCTGCTTGCAGCTTTCAGTAGCTTTCAACTTTCAACTTTCAGTAGCTTTCAACTTCCTGCTTTCCGCAGCTTTTAGCTTTCCAGCTTTCAGCTTCATGCTTTCCAGGTTTCAGCTTCCTGCTTGCATCTATTGGATAGTCAAAATAAAGTTAACTTCTAGTGTGTAGCACATAGTCTACTAATAAAGAAGTTTATAGGAAATCTATTGGGTACAAGCAAATCAAATATAAAAGGGAATATACACAAAATGGTTTTTTAATAATTAAATAATTAATAAGGTTAAAGTAAAAGTCTTCACATCAGTTGCTACAGTAACCAACAGCAGCTTGCCACAGCTACAATAACTCCAGCAGCTACATTATCTTTAGCTGCTACAGTACCTTCAGCTGGTACAGTACATTCGGCTACTACAATGATATCAACTTTCAGCTTCCTGCTTCCAGCTTTCAGCTTCTTGCTTGCAATAATTGAACAGTCCAAATAAAGTTGTCTTCTATTGTGTAACACGTAGTCTACCAACAAATATGTTTATAGACAATCTATTAAGATTTAAGTAATGAATACAAACAAATCCAATATAAAAGTGAATAAAGTTGTCTTCTATTGTGTAGCACGTAGTTATGTTTTAAATAATTAATCAAGTTAATATTCCCAACAAACTCCATATTTTTTCTTTCTCTATTACAAGTCACTCATACAATTAATATTATGAGCAGCCACCCCTTTTTCTTCTCCCTATGCTTTATTTTCACATTACAAAGTCACCCTAGGATTAATCTTCTGAACAGTCACCCCTTATAAAATATCAATCCCTCAACTATCACTTGAAGCAATGTACCTCTCAACTGTAACATTTTTTAAAATCGACCTTCTATTTAATTACTGCCATTTCAATTGATGAAATCAGATATACTGGCAATGTGCCATAGACACAAGTATGAAGATCTAGTAATTTAATAAAAGTAAAGATCTCTATTTATTCTTAGAATTCCCGTTTAATTATAATAATAAAGATAAGGGTAGGTCTTCTATGAGACCGTCTGATGTAGGATAAGATTGGATTAATTTTAATTTTAAATTTGAATATTTTTATTTTATTGTAATTTTCGTATTTAATTTTAATATGATGATATTTTTATGTTTAGAAATAGATTTAGGTATCTAAGTGATGAATTTAAGTCCTATTAGGTTACTATATATGTAATGCTACTTTTTACTAGGATTTAACTTTTTTTCCAAACATTACTGTAGAGTAACTATTAGGATATTTACAGAACCAAAAAACGGAGCCACGCCAAATCACATTATTTGACTTTGCAAAGATACCCGTCTATGACTTTGGTAGTAAACTTACAATATACCAAAGTTGAAGATGCACAAACAAACTGTTAACAATCCTATATTGACAATGTATCACTTACAACACACAAGATACAAGGTCGGCCCAACCGTTATGGAGGCCTAAAGCGAACTATAAAATGAAGTATTTTTAAAGTAAATAATAATTTATTATTAAAATTATTATATTTTTATTTAAAGTTTATCTTTCGTGCTTTTTGAGATGCAAAATCATTTATTAAATTATTGTAATCGGTTTCACTTAACAATTCTTTTTCAATAGATAATAAAGTTAGTCTACTTAATCTTTGTTGAGACATTGTCGATCTTAGATAAGATTTTATTAATTTTAGCTTAGAAAAACTTCTTTCTGCCGAAACAACAGTTACTGGAATTGTTAACATTATTCTATAAGCGATCTCTGCATTTATAAAAGAATCAACCCTTAATATATAATTAAGTATGTCATTTGTTGTATCATTTTTCGCTTGTATAATTTCTCTTAAAATTTTTTGTTCCATAAATAGATTTAATCCCTCAATATCAGAGTTGTCATTATGTTTTAATGAATTTTCAAGGTTAAGACAATTTTCTTTTAAATTTTCATTATTCAATGATCTTAATTTCTCAATGTTAAATAAAAAAACCAAAAATATCTTGATACAATTTAAATTGTTCAAATCTACTTTGAAATATACTTTGAGTTGATAATTGTTTTTATAATTTTTGTTTTAATTTTATGTGCTGGCAAGTTTATCAATTCATTTAGTTTAGGAAACCTAGCACTAATAGTGATAGTAAAAAAAAATTGAGGCCTCCTATTGGCTGAAGCCTAAAGCCCTTGTTTACCCAGCCTCCCCCTTGGGCCAGCCCTAACAAGATATAACAAGTAAATAGTAACTGAGTATCATCGGCTCAACGGAGCCTAACTCGAATATGTCTAGGGTTTATTATGCCTAGGCTCAGATCCTCACTGACTATACACAAAGTATACCAGTCCAACCAAAGAGTTCACAGCCAAAGGGACAATAATCCAAGGATTTCACACTACTATGGAGACAAACCTAGCCATCCAACAAGAAACCCACAAACCCGAAAATCCCCCCTCACAGAACACTCAATTTAGGAACCTCAAACTCACGATGTTTCCCTTCACAATAAGCCTCACCACTCACAGCTTTATTGAAGCAGAGAAGAAGCAGAAGAGGAATCAGAGAGAGAGAGAGAGAGAAATCAGTCACTTGGTTGGTGTGTGTTACCTTTGTCAGTCTATACAGCAAGGGGCGAGAGAGGGAGTATATATAGTGTCCAACCAAGTCAATCAGTCGCAAAGAAACATGGAGGAGGAGCAATCGATGCGTTGATAGGAGAAGATAAAGGAAGCTGTCAAATTTTCGGGGTCAAAGGAGCAGCCCCAGAAATAAAACTGAAGACCCAAAGAGCAGCAAGAAACGACAACAACAAAATGAGAGGGGAATGGGGTGGGCAAGGGCTTCTGGGTTGCTTGGGTTTGGGCTTTACAAGTGGGCTGCCCAAACAGGCCCAGCCACACTTACAATTACTAGTACTATAAAATAGACTTTATTGTAATTCCGAACTAATTCATTTTTTTTTAAATAAAATTAGAATTATTTCTTTTATCTAGCTGATTTTACTTATTTATTTCTAGTGGATTCTAGGTTAGTTAATGTTTGACGTGTTCAACCTTATTTTGAGGAATTTTGCGTGGAAAGAATCCCTATTGTTATTTCTGCTGTGTCACCGTCTTATGAATCTTAATTTGTAAGATAGAACCCTACTTTTTCACAACTCGACCTACTAATATACGGTGAGTTGAGTTAAAAAGATTTATTTTATATTAAATACCCATAAGACCGTTTTACTTAATTAGTTTATCTAAACATAATATCAAGTCATATCATAAATCGATACTCGTACTTGACCTTACATTAATCAGAGCAGACTTGTTAAAAACTTTAATTTCGAAATCCCACTAGGCACTAGACTGTTTCAAAATGTGTTGTTCTATCACCATCATGGAGTAGAAGACATGCATGGTTAAGGCTTGTATTTGGATTGTTCCAACCTTCCAACTTCCAAGTTATGGCATTAGCCAACTCTTTGCTTTTCATTATAATTCAAATATGCTACGGCCGGTTTTTGGCTTTATGAGCATTTTGACTCGTGACAATATTAGAGCTTGTTTGGTACCATGTTTTGGACCAAAACGTGGTATAAAATGCTAAGAAAATTGTTGCACTACTGCTTTAGAAAACGCTCCATTTTAAAAATAGAAGTTTTTTTCCGACGCTCATTTAAGGTGTTGTTTCCTCCATTACATTTTTCAAGTGATTCCTAAAAATTAGTTTTTTTTATAAAGATTGTTTCAAATTATTCGCTCCCACTTAAAAAAAATCACGATCTTTTAAACGATTAACTTAATACAATATCAAATCACTTGATACCCATGAAAGAGTGTTCATCTTGACATTGCTTACGCGGGTACGTGATGGTATGTGTAAATGAGATATCAGATTTGTTTGAGTGTTGATGTAACAGTAATACCCCTTCTAAATCGGGTATGTGTGACAATATTTGTGTGCGATTTATAGTTTTGACTACAAATTACTATTGGGTACCAACATCATTCATAAATTTTTTGGTCGACTTGAGGTAAGCTTGGTGGTGATGCGTGCTAGGTGGACCAATGTGTAGGTTACACGTAATGGACTGGACTTTCGGGTTCTGAACGTTACAAATAGTATCAGAGCAGGTCCTGACAAAAAATATAGGAATAAAGTGTCGTGCGGGCCAAAGTGCTACACTGCAGAAGGTGGGAATCACTTCTTGATCTCAGTACGAGCCACCTCTTAAATCATATGTTGCTTGGGGTAAGGTTCGGCCTTGACGAGGATATCAAGGATTTATGTGGGGGAGATTGTAATACCCCTGATACCACATGGGATAAATGTGAGACTGGAATATGTTTTATATGATGGCTACATACTATTATTAGGCACCAACATCATCCATTGACTTTTAGATCGGATTGTGGTAGACCTGGTGACTCAAGGTGCTATGTGCTTACTAGGCCAGTACTGGGTTACAAGTAATGGATCGAGCTCTTGGGCTTGGGTCATTACAAATTGCTCTCACATTTTGGCTCTGATACCATTTGTAGCGATCCCTGACCCACTAAACACGAAATACTTTAGGTCACCAAGCATACCATAAACCGATCAAAAAGTTTATGAATAATGTTAATATCTGAAAATAGTGAGTTATCATCTTATAAAGTACATTCATGTTACAATTTACAAGATGGTCCCATATATGTATTGCCTTCAGATTTTCAATTAATTTTTTTTAGGCAGTCCACGAGGATTAATGTCTTAGAGTAGGAACAACAGATGTGCTTGGCAGTTGGCTTAGGAGATTCCACGAGATTATCCAAAATAACAGTGGTTCCTCCGGGTGCTTAATTAAGCATAAAGCGATTTTAGGAGCAAAATAGACTCCCGTTCTTAAAAAAAAATTCAGGCAAAAAACGACGTAGTATAATGTTTTTTATACACAAAACACGGTAATTTTGTGTAAATCATTCGACAACTTCCGTTTTTCCTGCCATTCATTGCAGATCACATTGTTCATGGTCATTTAGACCTCCTTTCCACTTGTCCAAATTCTATTGGACCGAATTACTTTTCCACCCAAACTTTTCTTGACCAATTTTCACCCTTAAAAATGTTTTTTTTTCTCTTTTTTTTTGAATTAAAGTATACATTTTTACCTATAAATAGAGACTTGGTTTGTTTCATTTTGATATCAGAAAATATTTCTACGAATTTTTCAAGTTTCTAGGCATTTTCTCTCTTCCATCTCTTTAAATTTGATTTCTTAATCAATATTTAATATATTAAATAATTTATTAATAATTATTTATTTATTACTAATTTCAAAAATATTTTTATTATTTAATATATTAATGTAAGAAATATGTAAATACAATTGTATAAACAAAATTATTGGTTGATATAAGTAAGATATAAAAACATTAAATTAATGGAGATAAAGATGGTGGGGTATGTAAAAATGTTGGAATCTGTGTATTGTTAGAAAAGTGTTTTTGGTGAAGAGTTTAAGTGGGGAGCTTAATGATATTTTTGTAATAAAAAAAAAATGGAGCTTAAGCTCACCAAGTGGGGAGCTCTGTTGTTCGTACTCTTAGAGCATGTACAAATGGGGAGCTTAAACTTCATGTTTTTCATTTTTATTACAAAACTACCATTAAGCTCCCCACTTTAGCTCCCAAACAAAAATACTCTTTCAACAATGCACAAACTCCAACACTTTTATATACCTCACCATCTTTATCTCCATAAATTTAATATTTTGCTTATATTAACAAATAAAATAGCTAGAAACTTCAAAAAATCGTAGAAATTTATTTTGATATCCAAATAAAACAAACCAAGTCTTTATTTATAGATACAAATGTGATCTTTAATTCAGAAAAAAAAATTAAAAAAAATATTTTTATGGCTTAAAATGTGTCAAAAACAACAATGGGAGAAAAATAAATTTTGGGTTTTTCTCGGATGATGCGTGGAAAGTGGCAGCAGCAGGTTGTTGACTGTTGATGTGGGTAGTGGTGCAGAAGCTGTCGTCTTCATTTGTTCAAAATGCAGTGTTTTAGGCTTTATTTGGTTTAAACAACGTCGTTTTTTGGGCCTTTTTTTTATTAAGCTCGGGAGCTTCTTTTGCTCCCAAACCTACTTTATGCTTATCAAGCATTTTTGAGGAAGTTTTGTTATTTGATAGAATCTGAAAGAATCCGATTAAGCAACCCAAATAATCCTCCGTTGTTAATGGTCTTAGTATCCCTTAGGCCGACAGTCGAGATGTTCAAGCTGACAACACCTTCGTATTAATGGTTTAGCTTTGTTCGGTATAAAGCAAATTACCAGATTAGACGCATGATGTAGGACAAGATTTGATTAGTTTTAATTATAAATTTTAGTATTTTTATTTTATTGTAATTTTTGTATTTAATTTTAATAAGTTAATATTTTTATGTTTAGAAGTAGATTTAAATATATAAGTGATGAATTTAAGTCCTATCTATTAACTATTACTAAAACAGAAGTCGCTTCTGCCACGTGGCGGCTTTCTGTTAAATGCTTCAAATTTTTAAAGAATTTCATGCTTCCACGTGTCACCCTCATATTAATTGTAATTTTTTTCTTTTTTTTCTGCCAAAACCGATTACCGATAAAAATTACTTATAAAAGTTTATGATAATTTTTACGGTTAGGATAAGTTTTATCACGTATACTGTTAGTTTATGATAACTTTTACGGTTAAGATAATTTTTATCACATATACGATTAGTTTATGATGATAACATCTGTAAAATCAAATGCGATACTTTTGATTTTATACGGTTAGTTTATGATAAGTTTTTTTTTTTTTTTTTTTTTTTGCGGATATGTTATGCTTTTTTTGGTTTGGGATTTTGTGATATTATCGTTTATCACAAATTGAGTTTTTTATATTCTATTTTCACTCAAATTGAACAAATTTAAATTTGTTCTACGTGTTTTGTGTGTGTGGGCGCGTCCATGCGTGAATTTGAATTGCTTTAAAATATTTTTACTTTGTTTCCAAGATTAAAGATATTCTTCTTTTTCATTCTTCAATAAAACTTTTAAAGGGTTTTTGTGATGCCACGTATCACAATCGAAATGGTAAATGTTTTTTGTTTTTTTACCAAAATTGATTTGTTTAAGATAAAAATCCTAAATCTAATTAGATAAGATAAAAATCCTAAAACTAATTTGATAAGATAAAACAGATTTAGGATATCATTTCACAAGTAAATTTATGATATGAATTAAGGATTTTGTTTTTTTCTTTCAAATATCGCTTAATTAAACTAGATTTTAATTTTATCTTATCTAATTTATACAAATTTAATTTCACTAAAACTCTTCAATTTTCATCTCTTTTCATTTTCATACTATTTAATTAATACAAATTATTCACAAGACAATTTTATGTTATTTGTTCTCCTAATATATATATATATATATATATATATATATATATTAATATATATTATTAATTTATTAACTATTATTAAAATAGAAGTTATTGCTGCCACATAACGACTTTGTGTTGAATGTACAAAGTTTTAAATGAATTATGTGTTTCGACGTGTCAACTTCTTGTGAAGTTGTGTTTTTTTTTCTTTGATGCCGAAAATTAAAATCAGATAGATTTTAAAACCGGTGTCTCCTTTATATATGATAAAAGTTTATTATTATTTTTTTTTCTACCAAAATCGGTTAGTACGAGATAGATTTTTATTATATTTGATTTAGACATATTTCACTTGATTAGGAATTTCAATTTTTATGGTAAAAATGTTTTTTGGGAATAGATTTAATCTTTCAACTACATATTCATATGATCCATTTTGAATATTTACCTTATTTTTCGTTGCTTTCATATATTTTAATTAAATTTTTAAACTATTTATTACAAGTTTAGAAAATTATCTTATTATAAACAGGTTTAGCACAAAAAAACAATTAAAACCGTGCATACGGTACTATATATGTATATACATTATTATTTTAAACCGGATAAATTTTAAAACTGCTGCCTCCTTTATACATGCTAAATTTTGTTTTTTTACCATTTTTTCTTCAAAAATCGGTTAATACCGGGTATATTTTTTCACATTTGATTTAAAAGCGTTTTATTTGATTATGACTCCAAATTTTCATAGTAATTTTTTTTGGCAAATAGATTTTATCAATTCTCATAGGTTTTAATCTTTCAATTACATATTCATATGATCAATTGTGAATATTTACGTTAAAACAATGCATACGTTACTATATATATATATATATATATATATATATATATATATATATATATATATATATATATATATATATATATGTAGTTTTAAAAATGTTGCATCCTTTATACATTGTAAAAAAAATTACCATTTTTTATGCCAAAATCAGTTAATATCGGATATATTTGATCACATTTTATTTAAACGTGTTTCACTTGATTAGGACTAAATTTTCATGGTAAATGTTTTTTTGTCTGATAGATTTTATCAATTCTCATAGGTTTTAATATTTTAATAAAATATTCATATGATCAATTGTGAATATTTACCTTATTTTTCTTTTTTTTTTCAAAATTTTCAAATTAAAATTTTAACTATTTATTACAAGTTTAGAAAATAATCTTATTATAAACAACTTTTACAAAAATAAAAATAAAATACTAACACTGTGCATACGGTATTATATATTTAAATTCTTTTTTTTTTCTGCCAAAAATTAAAGCCGGATAAATTTTAAAACTGATGTCTCCTTTATACATGATAAAAAAAATTATTTTACCATTTTTGTTACCAAAATCGGTTAAAACCGAATATATTTTATCATATTTGATTTTAACTAACTCTAAATTTTTATGGTAATTTTTTTTTTGGGAGATAGATTTTATCAATTATCTTAGGTTTTAATCTTTCAATTACATATTCATATGATCAATTTTGAATATTTACCTTATTTTTCATTTTTTTTCTAATTAAAAAAATTAATTATTTATTACAAGTTTAAAAAATTATCTTATTATAAAAAACTTTAAAATAAAAAACACTATTTACCTCAATTCTCATGGTAGAAGTTTTTAAATTTTTATTATTTTACCAACTCGGCCAATTTAAAATGGATTTTATCTAATTTAATTAAATTTGTTCCACCAACACCACAAACAACCACTGCAAAATACTTCCCCTCCATCAAACATGTGACGACCCGCACCCGGGTCTTCGGGTTTTCATAAAATTTAATATAAAAATAACTCCAATTATAAACACGTGACTTGAGCGGAAGATGTAAATAGATAATACTTCTCAAATAAGAAATTATAATACATTTTCCAAATAAAACATTTTATAACTCGCAACGGAGGGAACAAATAATTGGTATTTAACTCAAAACTTAAAGTATGATTTCTTTACAAACGTATCTTCATTACAATTTTAACAATGTCCAAAAGTAATACATAAATATTTTACTATCAAAGTAGAACACTCAAATCTTCTCTTTGTTTCATACGTCGAACCTCTTGGTCTAGCTGCAATCTACGGGGCATGCAAACGGGAAGGGTTGAGTTTAAGACTCAGTAAGGTTCTATCGATCTCATGTATGCTATGCATGTATGCAACAGTTCAAGACATTTTAATATGGAACATTTTTAAAGGCAATAACAACAAGTTAGTCAATCAAGTCTCATTACTACGTAGCTGGATCAAGTATTCACCGTCCCATACCGATAATTACAGTGACCTACCACGGGTAATAAGATCTCATGCTCATATAAGTGCGATAAAGAAACACATAGAATTTACCAGTTGTTCATGGGGTCGAGATACATCTCTGACCAATCACTTCCGACCTTGTCACCCCACTATTGTTGTTGAAGCTTGTATATCTTGATCAATCTCTTGTTCGGTTACCAATTATTCACAACCCGGGTACAAGTCATCACGAGGCTAGGTCTCTACAACCCCAGACACGTCGTGATACTTAACATATTATTCAATGGTATTTTCCCCACTTGGCCAAAGTGGAGAATTCGGTTCCGGGTCCGAGTAGGGTGCCACTGCTAACTAGCACTGCTCCGCCCCGTGACCTAGTCGAGGTACCCTACTCTCCCCATAAAACTGCTTCAATTGCGCAATTGAAGGCTGCTCACACGAGCACTTCATGTTCGAAACTAGTGCTCAACAAGGAATTAATAAATATAGAAATCCAATGAGTTATAAAATCAACTCATTGTATTCTCAAAGCAGCAAGTTTCAACTAATACATATTATTCTCATACTCGTAAATATCAAAGCACAACTTTATGATGTTAACAGTGTTCATAACATTACTACCAACTACAATGATCAAGTGCTTAGTCAAGTTTACCAGCATGTAAATTACAACACCATGAATCGTTAATAATAATAATAAACAATTAAATATACACAAGGAGTATCCCCTTACCTTAAAAGAGATAATATTTATCGGTAAAATATATTAAAAACCTTCCACGACAATCCTCAAGTCAAATCCGCAAAATACCAAAATAATTGATCTGAGTTTAATAAATAAAGAAAATAAAACGGTGAAGTAACTCGAAAATATTAAAGTTGGTCTAGCCCATCATCTCGGGATGTAAAATCAATTGTGGGCGGTTGGATGAGTAGATACTATGATATAGCTTAGTATATATAGAAACATTCCCAAGAGGAATGGCAACACCGGTTGGATGAGTAAAAGACTTAAATACCCTTTTAAGCGCCCATTTAATAGATAATCACTTTTAGGCGAGTCACTAAAGAGTAGCGGACCTAAACGCAACACCAAATTAAAACAACCGCTACAAACTGCAACACCATTTAATGTATGTTTTAAAAACTTAAATCCGCTACCCTTTTTAACTTGATTTGTTGATAATCACTTTTTACAAATTAGCGGATGTTTTATAAAACCGCTACTACAAACTAGCGGATGTTTTATAAAACATCCGCTACACACTGCTGTTGTTGTAAACATCCGCTACGCCTAGCGGTTGTTTTTAAAACATCCGCTAGCGGTTTTATAAAACATCCGCTAGTCTTCTAGCGGTTGTTTTTGTCCGAAATCGAAAAAAATGCAAATTAACGGTTTTTGTTCGTAATTGAAAAGAAAAAATAAACCGAATCAAAATCAATTTAATTCACATGCGATATCATGCGAATTAACAATAGAAATCGAATCAATAATGACACGTAATCAAAATTACGTGAAGGGAGAAGGAGGGAGGAAGTAATATAGTTTAAATGTGAAGAGGGGTAGCAAAGTAATTTTACATCTTAAATGGTGTTGCGTTTAGAGATTTTGGTGTTACGTTTAGGTGTTGTGTTTTTTGCCAATAGTAGGACATGGC
The DNA here is from genome assembly GCA_013146195.2 of Codonopsis lanceolata. NCBI lineage: Eukaryota > Viridiplantae > Streptophyta > Magnoliopsida > Asterales > Campanulaceae > Codonopsis > Codonopsis lanceolata. The sequence continues at coordinate 1,222 of JABEVN020003836.1, read as the reverse complement.
AATCTTCAAAGTTGTGAATCCAGTCAACTCTTAAAATGTTGACCAAAATTTTAGTACATTATGCATGGGCCTACTCATATTAAATGCACAATCTGTTGAATCAACTTAAGTATAATCTTTAGCATATGAGCATTGGTTTCAATGTTATGGATATTTTTTGTAATTTAAATTATTGTTTAATAAAGTTTTTGGGCTAATAATAAAAGTTGCTATTGATTCTTATTATTTTCAAGATTCTATGCACTAAGTTGTTGTAATAAAGTCTATTAACTAGTTAAAAGTTGTTTAGTGAAGTTTGATATAGACTTCTCTTAATTTATTTAGAGAAAATATAAATTGTTTTTTAGTGTTTTAATTGGCATATTTTGGCAAAATGAAAATTTACCAAGCGTTGCCTATTAAGAGTAGAAAATTATAATTTATCATAAATGATAACTAAAAAAGTGCGGTAAATCCAAAACAATACGTGAATGCAGACTGACGTCAAATACGTATTGTCCCAATGGCCAGACCGGTGCGTTAGCTGGTTTGAAATTTACAACTTTGGTTATATTGACATCTTGAAGAGTTGAGGTTCCCTTTTTAACTAAGATGCTCTTTAATGAAACTATGAACAATGCTTTGATACCAATCGCAAGGTCTTTTTCAACACAAATAATATGATCACAAGCTAATCAACTCCAAGTAAACGATAACACTTTGTAAGTAAATGTAGAATAATTATACAGTTATGATTGGTTTAATAGAGTTTTACACGACATAGTTTAAATTGTGATATCTCAAAATAAGTTATGATGTTATCTTGTGTGTGTAATTTAATAATGATTTATGATTGATTGCAACCAATATATAGATTAATGTTTGATTAAAAATAAATTGAAACATGTAATCAAAAGTAAAGTTAATTAAAGTTAAACTTCTGATAAATGACTTAAATATATCAAATACTAAATTGATTACAAAGATGTATAATAAATGATGTAGATGACATGTGACTTTCAATATCATCTTCTTATACACTATATTGGATGAAAAAATAATTGAATATTGTAGATTGAGATTGAAGAATTTGTATAATTATCGAATGACAATCATCAATTCAAGCCATGCATCACTTCAAAAGTCTTGCTCTTAGTATTCTAACTCCCATGTACCTACACAGTAAATAAAATAAGATCATTTGTTAATTCAATAAATTCAATCAGCTTGTAAAATAAATGAA
>JABEVN020003835.1:0-16735 GCA_013146195.2 Codonopsis lanceolata | reverse complement strand
AAAACAGCGGCTCCCTCGACATGTCCCAATTAATTATGACATTCTATCGGGATAGAAGACACACGGCTTAAAAAGATGTTCAAACCAATCCTCTCGGCCAGAAAGAAAAGGATCCAAAAATCCGGGGCATTCTCAAATCTCAATTTCAGAGCAGTAGGAATGCGAAGCGACCATTTATAAGAGATGCAAGAAATGTTGTTACGGCTGAGAAAAGCTATGGCAGGCAAGACAGAAGCTGGTGAAGTTAGAAAGAAAGAACGAAATGAATTGGTGAAGAAGCGAGCTGGTTTCCGTCAGAATTTATACCGAGAATTGAGAAAGCGGACAGTTCAGTGCACAGTGCCCAAACAGTGAAGAAAACAGTGGCCGCATAGGAAAACTATGGTGCCACCAAGAAGTTTCTTGGTGCCGCAACACAGGTCTGATCGCGAAAAGAAAAGGAGGCCTATGAAAGACGGCTACGAGCACGGGCTCAACAGCGACAGGGCGCCGAAAGTATAAGAAATGCGGCCCGTTTTCCCGTTCCGATATCACCTGAAAAGCCCGCTCTAATCCAAATGTGTATTATTATAAATCCCTTTCTTTAAAGTACAACGTGCCATTACATTTTAGATGTCCGGTATAGTTTTATTTTCCGTGTGAATTTATTTTTGCATGTGTTACATATCGCATCATATACATTATATTATAATGCTTGTACAGGTTTATTCATGAAAATAAATATATACAAAAAAAAAGAAGGGAAAGATACTGTGACGCCCCGCTCCTTCGTTATCTCGGTTTGCGTGCTATACTTGCACTTCTTCCTTTGTTGACTGCATGCTTGGTTTGCGAGAGGGTCTAGATGTGTTTGAGAGACCATATTAAGACCAAAACATTATTAAGAGACTCCATATAGTTGTTGACTTGTTAAAGTCACAAGTCGTGACCCGACGATAGTCGGAATGCGACGCGATTGAGGGTTTACTTCCGTTTTGTGTTCGTGACCTCGGTTTGGGTCCTAGACCTCTTTAAGATGGTTTGTTAACATGTTTAGATGCATTAGACTTCAAGTTGGAAGTGTTCCTTAAGTCTATCGATGATTTGGAAGTTTTGGAGATAGCGTTCGTCTCTATCGCGTAGTTCGGGAATCGAGTCGCGTAATCGCCTCTCCTTTGGGATTCTTATTTCCCTAAGTTGTTATTCAACTTCCTAGAAGTATTTAAGCTTCTTCATTAGCCCTTAGACTTGCCTTAAAAGTCTCCTCTCATTGCTCGTTTGATTTCGAGTTCGTTCGTTCGGTTGCACGTTGTTGCACCCCTTCCCGGTTTCGCTCCGAGTTGTTTCGGGAGTTGTTCGGGTGTGTTTTAGACTTGTTTTGAGTTGGGTTAGACCTTAGAATGGTTGCCCATAAGTTTGGGATCATTTAGATCAAGTTTAGATCAAATTTTGGAGGTTCGAGGCCGGGCGGCCGCATGGAACTCGTCGCCGCCTCAAATCTTGAGAGCAACCTTGTGCGAGGGACCAAGTGAGGCGGCGCATGGGAGGGAGTGAGGCGCCCGCCTCACTTCGAAATCACGGGATTTTCTTCCCCTGTTTTGAGTTGTGACGTGTTTTACCTATTCTACCCTCATTAAACCCCCTCTAAACCCTTCCTAACCTCTCATACTTAACCCTAAACATGTCCTAACATTATTTAGAAGTTAATTAAGGTTGGATTAGAGCTTGATTACCCCTAATCTCCACTAATTGCACTTGAGAAATGTCCCTTGTGCCCTTCTTAATTTGGGGGTATAAATACCCAAACCTCTTCACCAATTGCTGGAAAACTCTTCATTTCTTCCTCTCATTCTTACATATTAGAGAGAGAGACTCCATGGGAGACTCTTGAGCCTAGCTTCTTCTCTCTTCGATCCTTGATGATCCAACCACCCGATTTCCTTCAAACTTGGATTCTTGAAGCCCTCGGCGAGTAGAACGACTTCACCGATCGGATTTGTGTTCTCTTGAGTTTTCACTCAAGCTAGGTAAGTTACCTTCTTTTGATTTTGGTTCATTGGCCCTAAGGAAAACAACTTGTATGCTATTTGTGGGCAATGAACACTTGTATGCTATGTTTGCCCAATTTTTGGGGATTTTTGGAAGTATGAATATGTTAGGAGCATTGTAGATGACTTCTATGGTTGTTGATGTGAATGATTACCCTTCATATTGTGTTTCTAGGATTGGGAGCATGCTAGATATCATGTTTACATTATATTTGGGTTTATTATGAAAGTATGCCTATGGTTGGGACTTTGGATATGTGAACTCTCTATATACTATGGTTATGATTACTTGAATGAAATTGTATGATTTATGAAATGGGTTTGATCTATGTTGGGTTTATCTTTGGATTTTAGGCTTGAGAGTCAATTCCAAAATATTGGAGAAATTATTGTTAGTTGAAGTAGGGTTAATGTTGAGATGGAGGAAAAGTTTAAGAATGAAACTTAGTATTTGGACTCATCGAGTCATAATAGGTTCATTATTGTGTTAACAATTAGGGTTGAAGTCCTACGTCATTTGGGTTTCGTTGACTATGTCTATGATGAATCCTTGGATTTTAGGCTTGGGAAATAAGCCCGGATTAATTTTGGGATAATTTCTAGGAACTTGAATGATGTGCTAAGTTTGGGTTGTATGAAATGTATATCTAATGAAATGCGATATTAAGACTCAATGGAGTCATTTTAGGTTCAATAAGATGTTAGTGAGCCTCAGGTTGAAATCCTACGATATTCGGGTTTGGTTGGTTTTGATCGTGAGTACCCGAGTATCCCGAGTTGTGTCCCATTTGTGACTCCCACGACATAGAAGCTTATTGGGGATTTGATTAGGCGTGCTCGTTAGGGCACGGAGCATTAGAGATCAACCTATGATCTCGTATTATCTTAAGAAACGATTATTTGAATGGGTTCTCTCTTAGGGAATTTGGTCGCGTGCACATGAAAGCACTTGCGAGGATATGATTACGGCATAGTTTGGTACCCGTGAGTTGGTTTTAAGGAAGTCGAATATTTACGACGGTTGGGACTATGGTTGAGTCCAGTGAACCGTTAAGTGAAGCTAAAATGCTAAGTCTTGATTATGATTGCTCTTAGACTAAAGTATAGTCTTTGGTTTGATTTTGATTTGAGGGCCATAGTAAACCTCCTATTGTGATTTCTTGAGCTTATATGCTACTTCCGATTTGGTGATGACTTGAGGATTATGATTGCCTCATTATGTGGTTCTTTGACTAAACTTATAAGTTGGTTGAATTTGTTAAGTATGTGCAAATATGTGCATGGTTGAAATTGGTGTGTAGAGCTTTATGTCCTACTTGAATTGGTATTCCCGCTATGATCGATCTTGGTTCTGGTTTGAGCATGAGAGTAAATATCTACTTGTGCATTGCATTGAGTCCAGCTGGCATTATTTGGTTTGTTTATTGAGTCAAGGTGGGGACGATGCATCGCTTCACGAATTATGGGATTCGTGCTTGCTATGGATCGCCGCACACGGGACTTCACACACACACACACCTCCAGCAGGCGCGGTGGGGAAGTAGCCCCTTGCCGTATCGGTTAAGTGCGCATTGGCTTGCTATTGAGTTCGAGTAGGTTCTCGGCATGAGTCGATGAATTCACATAACATCGACGGCACGAACTTGTAACATTGTGTATTGCAGGAGCAACACAACGGAGCGTTTTGGGTATCTTCTCTATCCCTTATGTGGCTTACTATGAGCACTTATATGAAAGATATTGTGCTATATGTTTTATGAAGTCCATGTTACTTGGTGACTTAATACAAGATTATTATTGGTATGCTTTAAAGATACCATGATTTTATATATGTTGGTGCATTATGCCATGCCACGATATGCTATGCCATACATTTGCATTTAGTAACTTACTGGGTCATTATGACTCATTTCGTGTGTTTGTTTTCCTTAGTTTTTGCGGTGATCCCGTTAGTACTGGCGGCTTGGATAGTGATTCCTAGAAGGTGGTCTTAGGGCTTTAAGCTTGGGTTTATTAATATTAAGTTATTTGTATTTGTGAGACACGATTGTAAAGTTATGTAGACTTTACTTGGGTAGATTATGTTAGTATTTTGTTATTGTATTATTTTGGTAGCCGACTCGTTTGGTCGAGCTGTTGTATCTTTTAGATGTTATTCCCTTGTTGTTTCGAGCATGCTTTAGCTCACTCATTCTAGTATTGTTGGTATTGTCATCTCCGACGACTTTAGTCGTGAGACTTGGGTTTAGTTGTTAGGATTTGAATATCTTGTGCTTATAAGTTGATTTGTTCCTCCGGCATGTTAGCCGTAGAGTTGTCGTTTATCAGGTTGGGTTCTTGTGCTTCGCCGGCCTTAGGTTGCCGATGGTTGTTGTCCGTGCGCAATGTTGCGTCACGCGAGTCGTAGATTTGTCGAGAGATAGTCGTCTCTCAGCCTTGTATTCCTTAGTTTATGATTATAGGCTTTGGTCCCACTTATGATTTGCTTCAGATTTTAGTTTTGGTTATTCGTTTTTGCCGTTATGGCTTCTCATTCTGTTTAGAGTTTGTTGGTTCAACTCTTGACTCGCACCACTACGCTTAGCGGGTGCTTGTCATCTTTTAGCTTGTCTTGGCACGACCTTGGGATTCGCATTGAGTCGGGGTCGGGTCGTACTGAATATTCGCGAGGAATCAAAGCTAATATGCTCGGGATGGCGGCTTACGGGAAACCACCACCCACCCACGGGACCCGTTGTGCCACCGGTTACGGATCCCCAGACCTGCCCGGCGGCTTGACCCATCATCATCATCATCGTCATCTCGACGTCTGGGCCGCCGCACTGAGTTGCTCCCCCTGCAAGAAAATTCATCAGCCAACTTTTGATACAGTTTGCTGATGCTGAAGAAGCCCCGCAGCAGTTTCTTATAAGTGGATACGTTCACCTGGAAAAAAGATGTGTGTATAAAAAAAATAATAATAAATAAATAAAGAAAAAAAAGATAAAGGTGGATGTGTCTACGAAGCGAGCAGCTTTCAGGGACACGGACGCTCCTCAGGGATCTCGACATCGGGAAAGAACACGCTCTACTAAGCCACCACCCCACTCATACTGGAAAGTAGAGAAAATATCATCGGGCTCTGTGAACATCAGGTTCTCGTCGAGAAATGAAGTAGACGACCTCGGCCCACGGACGAAGCATCGAGAATGCCGCGCAACGGGAGAGAGGAGGGGGATGCGGCTCTAATCTCGGGGAAATCCTCGTATGCCATCACTGGATATTACTGTCGCGGGAGCAGGTATTTCCCCAATCTTGAGACCACCGGTTAAGCGATCGATCGGGCTCTATCACCCAAGAAGGAGGCCGAGGAGGCACCACTGGAGCTACTAGAAAAGACTGGTGCTGACGGTTCACCCGCTCGCCCATATACAAAGAATCCACCATGATGGAAACCCTCAATATCCGGCAGCGGCTGAACATCAAAGTAGCAGAATAATGACCATCCAGGCCCTCCCAAGGAAAGAAGTGCACTGAACCAGGAATCGAGCCGATAATCCGCTCCAGCACTCTTTCCCTATCATCACAACCATCGTCCTCGGCCGGATCCACCCTTGTTGTCAACATCTTGGGGCAGTATGGAGGTTGGTAAACTTCGCGAATGAGGCGACCAACGAAAATGCGAAAAATGAGAAGGCCCAGACCTGCAAAAAAAAAAAAAAGAAAAAATAAATATGTTGTCAAAAAAAAAATATGTAAATAAAAAAAATGATAAAAAAAAAGAGATAGAAAAGAGTAGGAAAAGACATGTACCTCCCACGCCGGGGCAAACCCATTCAGAGTCAGCGAGTCATTCCGGCTAGCCCTATCCATAGAAGCATACAGTTCGGCCAAACCAGCCTGTCCCCAGTCATATAAAGGGATCCGATCAAAGTCCGTAAGACAAGCCAGGACGGAAACGCATCCCATATCCTGGTATCTCCTAAAAAAGGGATAACTTGATGCGGGAAACCATAAGTTCTCATATTGGATACAAAATCCACTAAAGGCAACCGAAGCACATTCCAACGTGCTAACATAGACAGCACTCCTCTCGCACTTTTGATTTCGTCTTCCCCTAAACAAGGGAGGGTGGAACGAGAGCAGTGGTGTCCCACATCCGCACGTACGCGCACCTCTATCCAAGGGCGCGCGGGGCACGGATGTGACCACTGTGAGTTTCCCGGGGTGCGATCTTGTTGCTGCTGCTTGCTCTTTTTTTTTATTTTCTTTATTTTCTTTATTTTCGCTCATTTTCTCGATTTTCTTTCGCCAATTTCAGTGTTTTACTTAGCAGATGACATCTTCTTCACGATCCAGGAAGGGGAAGACACCGATGCACCCCGATCCACTCCTCTCGCCAGATTCTGGGTGCATCGGTGTCTTCCCCTTCCTGAATCGTGAAAAAATCAATCTCGCTGAAATAGCGGCATCGAAAATAAAAATAAAAAAATAACAGCGGCGACAACAAGATCGCACCAGGGAACCTCACGGTAGTCACATCGGCAGCCCAGCGCCCTTGAATAGGGGTGCTGGCGTGCGTGCGGATCACGGACTGCTTGCTCGTTCCACCCTCCCTTGTTTAGGGAAAAGCGAAATCAAAAGTGCGAGAGAAGTCTTTGTCTATGTTATGCGTTGGAATGTGCCTCGGTTGCCTTTAGTGGATTTTGTATCCAATATGAGAACTTGTGGTTTCCCGCATCAAGTTATCCCTTTTTTAGGAGATACCAGGGTATGGGATGCGTTTCTGTCATGGCTTGTCTTACGGACTTTGATCGGATCCTTTATATTGAGGGCAGTGGTTTGGCAGCGTATGCTTATGGATAGGGCCAGCCGGAATGACTCGCCGACTCTGAATGGGTTTGCCCCGGCGTGGGAGGTACATGCCTTTTCCTGCTCTTTTCTATCTCTTTTTTTTATCATTTTTTTATTTACATATTTTTTTGACAACATATTTATTTTTCTCTTTTTTTTTTTGCAGTGCAGGCCTTCTCATTTTTCGCATTTTCGCCGGGTCGCCTCATTCGGCGAGTTTACCAACCTCCATACCTGTCCCAGTATGTTGCGACAACGAGATTCGTCCGTAGGGGCGATGGTTGTGATGATAGGGAAAAGAGTCTTTGGAGGCGGATTATCGGCTCGATTCCTGGTTCAGTGCACTTCTTTCCTTGGGAGGGCCTGGATGGTCATTATTATGCTACTTTGATGTTCAGCCGCTGCCGGATATTGAGGGTTTCCATCATGGTGGATTCTTTGTATATGGGCGGCGGGTGAACCGTCGGCCTTCGATCTTTTCTAGTAGCTCGGTGGTGCCTCCTCGGCCTCCTTCTTGGGTGATAGAGCCGATCGTTGCTTAACGGTCTCGGTACTTGGGAAATACCTCGTTCAGCGACGAGAATATCCGGTGATGGCATACGAGGATTTCACGAGATTAAGCTGCATCCCCCTCCTCTGCTCTGTTGCGCCAGGCGGCATTTACGATGCTTGTCGGGCGAGGTCGTCTACTTCATTTCTCGGCGAGAACGATGTTCACGCGAGCCGATGATATTTTTCTCTACTTTCCAGTATGAGTGGGGTGGTGGCTTAGTAAAGCAGGTTCTTCCTGATGTCGAGATCCCCGAGGAGCGTCGTGTCCCGGAGCAGGCTCGTTCGATAGACACATCCACCTTTACTGTCTTTTTTCTTTATTTATTTATTATTATTATTTATACACACATTTTTTTTCCAGGTGAACGTATAAGAAATTCTTTGCGGGGGCTTCTTGACATCGACAAAGCGTATCAAAGTTGGGCGATGAATTTTCTTGCGGGGAGCAACTCGGTCGGCGGCCCGAGGCGTCGATGATGATGATGATGATGGGTCAAGCGGAGGCGGAGGTCGGGGATCAGGCGGGTGGCACTGAGGTCCGGGGTTGGGGGTGGTGGTTTTCCCAGAAGCCAGTCATCCCGAGCATATTAGCTTTGGATTCCTGCGAACATTAGTATCTTTTCCTTCTTTTTTTTTTGTATATATTTATTTTCATGAAGAAACCTGTACAAGCATTATAATATAATGTATATGATGCGATATGTAACACATGCAAAAATAAATTCACACGGAAAATAAAACTATACCGAACATCTAAAATGTAATGGCACGCTGTACTTTAAAGAAAGGGATGTATAATAATACACCTTTGGATTAGAGCGGGCTTTTCGGTGATATCGGAGCAGGGAAAAGCGGGCGCATTTCTTATACTTTCGGCGCCACAATGGTTGAGCTTTGTGCTCGTGGCCGTCTTTCATAGGCCTCCTTTTCTTTTCGCGATCAGACACATGAATAGCAGAATGTCGGATTATCAAACCAGGATACCGGGCAGGAATTTCACGACACAGTGGACATTCTTGGTGCTACCATAGGGACCTATGTTGCGGCACCAAGAAACTTCTTGGTGGCACCATAGTTTTCCTATGCGGACCCCTTGTTTTCTTCCTTGTTTGGGCCGCGTACCTTTGAGCTGTCCGCTTTCTCAATTCTCGGTATAAATTCTGACGGAAACCAGCTCGCTTCTTCACCAATTCATTTCGTTCTTTCTTTCTAAATTCACCAGCTTCTGTCTTGCCTGCCATAGCTCTTCTCAGCCGTAACAACATTTCTTGCATCTCTTATAAATGGCCGCTCGCATTCCTCTGACGGCTCTGGAAATTGAGATTCTGAGAATGCCACGGATTTTTGGATCCTTTCTTTGCGATCTGACGAGAGGGATTGGTTTGAACATCTTTTCGGCTTCAGGTGCCTTCTATCCTGACAGAATGTCATAATTAATTGGGACATGTTGAGGGGAGCCGCCAGGTTTTGGTCTCCTGAGGATCACTTGTTTAATTTTGGCATGAACGAGATGTGTCCCACATTTGAGGAGTTATGTGCTATGCTGGGGGTGGCACCTACTCGTCAGATTGCGGTACCCGCCTACAGAAGGCGTCCGTACATGGCTATCCGGGAGCTCTTCAATTCTACCTGCAGTGCTACTCGAAGATTCTTGATGGGGAATCTTTCAATTTGATGGTTCTTCTGGAGCCTTCGCGAAATTTAGGGAAGATGACATGGACTATCAGCGGCGTAGATTGACAGCACTCTTTCTTTGCTTGGTAGGGAGGTATTTGATAGTTGGTCTACCCGGATTAGTGGATGAGCGGGTCGTGGACTTGGCATTACGGCTCGGGATCACCGGCTGAACATTGTTCCGGTGATTTTAGCAGAGACTTTCGCGAACTTTGCTTTCGCTCTTTGGAAATGAGTTGTTCCCTAGGTAGCCCCATTACGGTTCGCATGTGGCTAGAAAGAGCACTTCCTTTGGGTTCGAGGCTCCCGTGCCGCGGAGCTCCTTATGATCCATCATTTTATGGAATGCTTGCGGGCATTTTCCCAGACTAATTATAGAGATTGGTTGGCGATTACTTCTCATCGGGGCTCGATGGATATCAGGCTTTTCTTCGTCACTCAGATGAGTGCAGTCAAGTGGTCATGTTGGGCCTTTATCGGACTTCTTTTTACCAACCAGGACCGAATCTTGCGGCAATTTGGAAGGAGCAAGTGATCCGGACACCTCCCGATCTATATACATGGGAAGGGAGCTTACCAATGATCGATGCGGGTCCCACTATCCGAGGCATGTGGCTCGGAGATCTTTGGAGGAGGTAGCATCCCGTACTCGATTATATGCTTGTCCCTTGGGTATTTGGCGTGGGTTATGGTAGGCTGGCGAGGGGTCTCGCGCCATCAGGCATGAACTAAGACATTTCTTTGGCCGTCATATAACCAATGGAGTGGATGCTCGCTTTCTTTGGAAGTAGGCGAGGACATTGATCTTCGGGGTTGGTTGTTCCTCGGGCTCTGGAGGCGGGAAGAGAGCGAAATTTACGATGGGTTCATGGCCTTAATACTCGGACGGCCTGGGCCAGGACAACTGCGAGTCAACAATACATCCAGCAGATTGAGTGATGTTGGTCAACAGCATAACCCATGGGAACAAGAAGCACCTGCTCCCCCTCCTCGAGTGGTTGGGGGAATGCTTGCTTTGATAGCGGTGGTCAGAGCCTCCAGCGGTGAGCTTAGCGAGTGAGCAGGATAACCCATGGGAACAAGAGATAGTTGCTCCTCCTCCTCCACATGTGGGGTCTTTGGTCTCGAAATGATGGGCGGGTCAGCAACACGAGGCCCCGAAGAGCAGGGGATCCCGATGGCGAAGGGAGACACATCACGAGTGGCTCTCATCTTGATGAGTCGAGGGCTTCTTAGCCTCGCGAAGAAGTATATGAGCCGGCTCGGTGGGGCCGCAGGCAACGATAGGCAGCTCGGGGCTAAAGAGGCTGCAAGAAAAGGAATCGTTTCTGGGGAAAAACAAAGGGGGTATAGGCAGTATATTGATAAGTACAATGCAAATAATGTATAATATAGACGTCTTAATAAGTATTCCTAAGTTGCACCTTAGGACCTGTAAAGGTTATATTTTAGTGTTTTAATATGAGCTACTTTTTCGTGGTTTTCTCTTACATCGGTCGAGCCTCGATGTCTTTGAAGGCGGAGGTAGTCACTGAGGGCTTCAAATAATGCCTTCCCTCTCATTTTTTTTTATTTTTTTTATTACTTTCCATCATCATTTTTTTTCATCATTTTTTTTTGATTTTTTGTGCTCTAATTTTTGCCTAGGCCGCCCTTTCGGGTTTTCAGCCTAGCGAGCCTTTATTTCTCCTTTTATTTTCATTTTTTATTATATTTTTTATATGCCCTAATTTTGCATAGGCGCCCTTCGTGTTTTAGGTCTAGCAGCTGGGAGAGGAAGCATTAATTTGGAGATAGGATGGCTCAGGCATAGTACCTTTTGAGTTTGTCAAGGTTGAAGGGCTGGACAAGAACTTCCCCATCCTGGTTCGTGAGAAGCACGGCACCTCCTGATCGGATCTCCTTAACGATGTACGGTTCCATCCAGGGAGACCTCCATTTTCCCATAGTGTCAACATAACTAGGGGGTTTTTCTCGAAGCACGAGGTCTCCAACTTGGATATCACGGCCTTTGACTTTTTTATTGAAAGCTCGGGCGAAACGCCTTTGATAGGCCCGGGTATGCTCCAAGGCTAACAGGCGTCGTTCATCAATTAGGGTCAGTTCTTCGTACCGCCCTTTGACCCAGTCAACTTCTGCTATATCAACCTCCATCATCACTCTTAGTGATGGGATTTCCACTTCTATTGGTAGTACCGCTTCCATACCATATGCCGAGTAGTGGGGGTAGCCCGATGTATCTGGTATGACGTCACGGTAGCAGGTGAAGGGCTAGTTGCAATTTTTACGGCCGGTCTCTTCTGTATGTCGGCCATTTTTTCGATGATGTTCTCGAGAGTTTTGTTGGCTGCTTCAACGGCACCATTGGCTTGTGGCCGATAGGGGAAGGATTTGTGTCTTTGGATCTTGAACTCGACCAGCAGACGATTCACGTCCCCTTCAAAATGAGAGTCGTTATCGGAGATGATCTCGAAAGGTACCCCATAGCGGTATATGATATTGGCCCGGATGAACTCGGACACCTTTCGGGCATTTAGGACCTTGTAGGAAGAAGCTTCCACCTACTTTGTGAAGTAATCGACGGTTACCAGGACGTATTCATGGCCATTGGATTCCTTCGGGTGAATTTGGCCTATGGCGATCGATACCCCATGTGAGAAGAGAAGGGCGAGGGGTGGAGTTGTATAGGACATGTGGGGGCACATGTTGTAGATTGGCAAAGCGTTGACATTTGTCATAATGCCGCACCCATCGGATACAATCAGTTTTGAGCGTACTCTAATAGTATCATCTAGTTTATCGATAAACCATTGATAAACCATGTTCACAGATTGGTTTATTGAACTGCTTTATCAACTGGTTTATTGATAAACCATTGATAAACCAGTAGGTTTTATGTTATAATTCGGTTTCAAGTGTTAACAATGGTTTCTCCTTTGAAAATGCACATGGTTTATCAGCTGGTTTATTGATAAACCATTGATAAAGTCATAAAAATTGTTCCTGCATTAGGTGTTAGTAGAATAGTATATGAGTTAAACTTCTTAAATTAAAATTGAAGTACACCAAATGTAATAAGTTTGATGGATAGATAGACTTGCTAGTGTTTCTAAAAAAAACACTTCAATCTTGGGCAGTATCTTCATCAGAAGATTCTTCATTTGCAGCTTCAGCAGCTTGTTCTGTAGCTCTTCCTAGGGCTTTAGGCGCAATGATGCTAATCTGTACATTTAGGCACGAGATTTTCTCTTTGTAACTGCGGCCTTTGCTTGACTTTTCGACTCTTGCCTTTTGCTTCAACTCTGCTTCTTTGAGTGCTAAGGCTTCTGCTTTGAACTCAGCCCTTTGTTTCTCTTCCTCCTCCTTGAATGCTTTAAAGCCAGCAGATTCACCTGCAGCATATGCACCTTGCACTGCAACAGATAAGGAGTCCTGTATGGAGGGTAGAAGAGCTTTAATCTGCATCTGCAAACCTTGAACTTTGTTGGTTCATCTGGCATTGTACTTCTGAATCATTTATTCAGGCTCTTGCTGGTTCATGTCCTTGAGATCTTCTTTAATGTGCACTTAGTAATTCTTACAATATCTAGTGCTTCATAGTAAGTAGCACCTTCAGGAAAGAGATTACCAGGAGCAGCAGGGGTTGAAGTATAAGGATCTGTAGGAGAAGCAGGAGTAGCAGTTGGTGGTGGATCAGCAGGAGTAGCAGTTGGTGGTGGAGCAGCTGTTGAAGTTGTAGGAGCAGCATCAGTAGCTTTCTGTATCTTCCTTAGCCTATAAGCATGGGTTGTAGAAGGTTCTGGGCCGGGCGGTACAAAGTAGTCTTTGGAGGCACAAATTCTTCTGACGATGAGCTGTCTTCAGTAGATGTAGATGAAGAAGATGAAGTTGAATCAGTAGATGGAGATGGAGATGGTGAGTTGGTATGATCTGCTGTTGGAAAAATCATGGAGATGGGTTGAGCTCTAATGGGTGAAGGAGAAGCATGTAGAGATGGGGTTTTATGTGGTTCAGGAGATGGCTGGGTAGAGGTAGAAGCTCACCTACCTTTGTCCACATTGTTTTCTTTGAGAGACGAGATACTTAGCGTGACCATATCTGCTGATGTGTGAATGTACTCCATGGCTTGCTCATGAATCAATTTGAGCATGTTTGGATTGATGTCAGGCATACTTCCATATACTTTATGCAGTAGATCATCTTCAGTGACTTCTCTTCCTACTAAGTAGGGATCATCTACTGTTGGCATTGGTAGCTTGTAAGCAGCATTGAAGATATCCCATACTTTCATCACCAGCTCATCCTGCACAAATCTGTCTTGGGCATGGTAGAAGGCATTCCATTGAAGAGGCATATGGTCAAAATATTTACCATAATTTAATTGAATGACCTCTTTTGAATTCATTTCTTCAGAAGGTTTGTGGTATGGGACATGCTGCTTCCTGTTTCTGTTGTCATCCACATATTTGAAGAGAGGAACATTTGGTTTTGCTTCCTTATTCTCTTCATGAAAAGAGAGAAGGGCTTGAATGAAGTATGGAAGGTGATCAATTGGAAATACCCAATTTTCAGGTATGGGAGTAGGATTTATAAGGTAGGGAGAGTGTTTGGGATGATATGTTGGATTAAAGATAGGAGGGAAGTAAGGCTTCTGCTGTTTCCTAGATCTCGTACAAGAAGCAGGTGTGGATTCAAGATTGGAAGGTTCAGCGTTTGGGGGAAAAGGAACGAAGGTTTCAGGGTTCAGATCAGCAGATGCTCTTTTCTTCTTCCTTGAGTTACTTCTGCCAACATGACTGGAAGAAGCACCAACAGCAGTGCGGAATCTTTGTAGCTTCTCTGATTGCATTTCTTTGTAGCCTCTCTGATTGCATTTGCTTCCTCTTCAATCTCTTCCTCCTCCCTCATAACAAGGTGCCTTCTTTTCTTCCTTTCTTCTCTTGCAGCAGCAGGTGCAACATACTTGCTGGACTTTGTAGCCCAAGTTAGATCAGTTAAACCAAACTTTCTTCCTGCCCAATCATAAACCACTTCACCAACAGCAACACTCTGCATCACAGCTTGATTTTTTCTAAGAAAATGGGTGATGATGAGGTGATGAGTCCACCTGGGTTTGTCTGGATGCTTCCTGTGCTTTGTGATGTTGTCAAATACAAACTCCACGGAGCAGCGGCCAGTTGATGTCTTCACGATTACAATTGCGGGAACATCGGCTTCAATTGGACTTGATGATTTTATCCTTTGCCCCGATTTGATAATCAAGCACTTGTCGGAAACGGCTAGGGCATAGTGCGAGGCATGAACAAGTTCTTCTTCTGTCGGCGGCTCTGGCGAGTTCGGGGAATACTTCTAACATGATAGCCCATCCACTTGAAGCGATTTTCTTTGTTTTCTTTTGTGGAGGCACCATTTGTTTTGAGATTTGGAAGCGGCAAGAATGGTTTTGCATCAAACACAATCTTGGTGCCATTAATGTTTCGTAAGAGTGGGAATGTTTGGGGTACGATTCATCTATTTGGAAGAAGAGTTCGATGAGGGTTTGGTATGTCGATGGTGTTCAAGGTCGTGTTGAAGGTCAGAAGAGGAAGAACACCAGACTTGTCGAGAAGGGTGACTAGTTTTCTTCCAAGAACATTTGTATTGAGAAAAGCAATATCAAGAAGACAGCCAAATTCTGTTTTCTCTGCCATTGTACCTGTCCTGTGCTGCTGTGTGAGCAGAAATTAGGGTTTTAGCGAAGAAGATGAACTGTGTAGGTTAAGGAAGAGAGAAACTTTTGGATGTATAAGCTTTTTGAAAATTGTCAAGTGTACATTTAATGATAGTGTCCATTTAATGTGTTGGGTATTCAACCGCCATTTGTGTATTCAACCGCCATTTGAGATAGTGGACAGTTATAGAACACATTTTTTAAAATATCTAATTTTATAAAATGGTCAATAATTTTGTGAATAAAAATCCTACATCAGGTGTTAGCATGTGTAAAAAATGGTTTTTTTCTTTTAAAGTGCACCTGGTTTATCAGCTGGTTTATTGATATTGATAAACTAAGATAAATTGTTCCTACATCAGGTGTTAGCAGGTGTAAAAAATGGTTTTTTTCTTTTAAAGTGCACCTGGTTTATCAGCTGGTTTATTGATAAACCATTGATAAACTAAGATAAATTGTTCCTACATCAGGTGTTAGCAGGTGTAAAAAATGGTTTTTTTCTTTTAAAGTGCACCTGGTTTATCAGCTGGTTTATTGATAAACCATCGATAAACTCAGAAAAATTGTTCCTACATCAGGTGTTAGTATAACGATATTTGAACAAATTAAGTACACCAAACTTAACAACAAATTTTATCATATACATATTTACATCTTCCCCTCCCCATCAACAAAAACAAAAGATTGGGGGTACACATTGTTATAACATGAAAATTTAGTCACACAGCCAACAACTAACACGAAAATAACACTAATCAGACCTAAAATCCACTTGAATTTTTCCTATCCTCAACAACCTTGATTTCGGTTCGCTTAAATCTCTACTTTAAGCGCTAGAGTTTGTTTGCGGCGAGATGGAATCACTAGTGTTGATCGCGGGCACATCGGTGGGTCATACCATCGTAGTATCCTGACCACCCTCTCATAACATACATCCAAATGAGAAAAGAAAACACAATATAAATTTAACAATAAGCCTAAAGCGAAAGAACACGTACATAGTTGTAGTTGTTCTGCGAAAAATCTCGACGGGATTCTTGTTTGTCACATGGTCTTGACCTGAAAGCTCCCCTTGAAGCATGTAGGATTCGCCATCGCCAGAGGAGGAATTTGAATTGAATCGGTAGAGATATAGAGATAGGGAAGAGTAGATATTGGAGATAGAAGTGGAGAGAGAAATGAAGAGGAATCTATATATAAGTGGCAACAGTGATTTTCCCCGCCTAAATTACTTACCATAAATGAAACTTAAATGTGACTTTACAGCTATACATTGGAAGTTGATACAATTTAATTATTATGAAATTTGTATTTTTCATATACATTAGACAAATGATATTACGAGCTAGAGCTTGTAATATTATTACAACTTTAGTGTTAAAGTGGTTAGATGATTAAGTTGTTGATGATTTGGAAAGTCAAAGTATCATTACTTAAAAAATATATTTGATCTAACGGTGTAGAGATCTAAATAGATTTGATTAAGCAGTACTAACACTAACTTGTAATAAGCTTAGCTCGTAATATCATACTACTCCCCAGTATTATATATGGATATCTTCAATTTATGTCCATTCTCTTTCAAATTGAAGTCTTCATTTCCTTTTTAGTCCGTTCTAAAATTATTGTTTCTAAATAATTTTAAGGCTAAGAGATTAGCAACTTAATTTCATAGCGTAGCAATAACGTAGCAACTTAGCATGAGCGTAGCGTAAGTTAACTTAACATAACTTAACGCAACTTAACTTAACGTAACGTACCGTAACCTAACTTAACGTAAGTTAACTTAACTTAACTTAACGTAACGTAACGTAACGTAACTTAACTTAATTTGAGTTTGTAAAGTTTGTATATTAGTTTTATATTTGCATAGTGTACATTAAACTTGCATAGGCCTACCTGCTGATATTCAGCAGGAAGTAACTGACTTCAGTTAGTG
>JABEVN020003834.1:0-16738 GCA_013146195.2 Codonopsis lanceolata | reverse complement strand
CCATGGGTGCCTAGAATTGATCTCGAACACACGAATCCAAGCGGCCTTGAATTCGCTCCATGAAATACTACCAAACCAGATACTTCCAAATTCTTCATATTTGACATCATCACTTTGAAAGATAATATGAGCTCCACCTTGCATCATACTCCCTTGTATTAAATACAAGTTGCCCATTTCGTTTCCACCCATGTGAAAACGATTACCACGAAAGATTTTCATCTTTTTTCCATCACGAACATTGTAATTGCACAATTTCGAATCCAAGTAACCCAAAGAAATTAAAATTTTCCTCAAGCTAGGAACATAACGAATTTTCGTTAGCTTTTTTTACTTCACCTTCAGTATTCAATTTTATTACTTCAACACCTTCAATCTTGCAAGAAGAACCATCCGCTAAAAATACATCGTTATTTGTACTTTTATAAGTAAAAAACATATTTTTATTGGAATACATGTGAAAAAGAACAACCGAAATCAAGAACTCATTCATTCCGTAAATTATCACCCATCGTCACATTGAATAAATCACCACTATTCTCGTTGTAAGTGTAGGCTTGGCCCAAACGGGCAGCACTTAGAAAATCCCAAACCCAGCAACCCAAGACCGAAAACCCACTTACCCTCATTTCCCTATTTGCTGCACCCGGCTGATTTGGTTGTATTTTGGGGGTCTTCCATTAAACCCCAAAATATCCGCTCCTTCCTTCTTGCTCGCTGTCAGCCACGTCTTTCTCTCATCCCAATACCTGCTGGTCGATTGATGATTATTTACTCCCTCTGTTCGTATCCTTTGTGTATCACACAGGTAATACATTATTTCGATACACAAGTAACCTATCTCTCTCTCTATGCGTCTCTGCTGTGAGTCCTGCTCTTCGGGAATACATTTTGTGTGTGCGTGAGGCTTTGAGGTTACTGTGATAGAGGGTTCTGTGAAGGGGGGATGGGTTTCGGGTTGTGTTGGGTTTCTTGTTGGAAGGCTGGGTTATATATACAGTTGGATGAAATCCTTGGAAACATCATCCCTTCGGTTGTGAACTTTTTGGTTGGACTACTATATTTTGTGTATAGGCAGTGGGGATCTGAGCCTAGGCATTATAAGCTCTACACATACTCGAGTTAGGCTCCGTTGAGCCGAGGATACTCAAGATACTAATTAATCGTTTTATATTGCATTGTTATATATTGTGTGTTGCAGGTGCTTTATTGGCAATATATGATTGTTAACGATTTATTAGTATGTTTTCAACTTTGGTATATTGTAAGTCTACTGCCAAAGTCGAAGACGAGTATTATTACAAAGTCTCAAATTTATAATTTAGTGTGGCTCTGGTTTTGGTTTGGTAAGTATCCTTATTTTTGCACTACGGTGGTATCAGAGCGTAGGGTGGTTGAATCAAATTTTTGGGAGATTTTTTCAATCTAAATTTGGGTTGTGACTTTGGTATTTATTTTTTGCCTATTAATTTTGTTTCTTGTCTGCTCTATTGTTTTTTGCTTCTGGATATTTTTTGCTCTTTGCCTGCTATTTTTTCGATCATTGTTGCATTCGAAATTAAAATCGATGATTTTTTCTATAAACGTTAAATTGTAGTTTTTTGACCATGTCTACTTATACTTTGGAATCGTTTAATGGAAAATGTGATTTTTCAATTTGACAACAAAAGATGAGAGATATTTTGATAAAAAGAGAAGTTTTTAAAGTTGTCACTGCTGAATTTGTCATGACTTTAATGAAAGAAAGTGAAAAAGTTGAGATGGATAAGATTGCTTATTCTTATATTATTTTAAACTTGACTGGCTATGTGTGTAAGAAAATCGGTAAACTTGATACGGCTAAAGCTCTTTGGGATAAACTAGAAGCTACTTACTTTGAAACGTCTCTTCCTAGTAAACTATGCCTTCTAGAAAAGTTCTTTAGGTTCAATTTAGACCTTAATAAAGACATGGAGGAAAACATTGATGTGTTTGCGAAATTAGTTCAGAACATTAAACAAACTGGTGGCCAACATATTGATGTTTACACCCCTATAGTGTTTTTTAATTATATACCTGAATCTTACTCTGATTTAAGATTTGATATTACGTATGGTGGGGACCAAATTACTCTTGATACGGTGATCAATGAGATAAAGAGTAAGGAGTTAGATCTAAAAGCTAATCAGGGTAAATCAATTGTTAGTAAAGTGAACATGGTTAGAGGAAGACCAGTCTTTGGGAATAATAGAACATCTCATCGAAATGAAAACTGTGGCAAGAGTAAAAGGAGAAGCAAAAATAGGTTGAGTTCAAAGAAAGGACATGAAATGTATTACAATTGTGGTGAAATAGGTCATTTTGAAAAGGAGTGCCCTAATCCGAAAAAGAAAAATCAAAATCACAAACAAAACCAAGGTGATTGCAACTTAACTTTTGGTAGTAATGTTTCTGCTAATGTGTTTATGGTTACTGATTCTTGTGATAATGTTGTGTATTCTGTGCATTCTGCTTGTGCTAGTGAATGGCTTATAAATTCTGGTTGCACTTATCACATGACACCATTGAAATCATTGTTTACTACTTATAATGAAGTTGATGTTGGTTCTGTTTCTCTAGCTAACGAGAAAAAGTGTCAAATGCTTGGTATTGGTGGTATTGATTTGAAATGCAATTCTGGTTATGTTTTAACTTTGAAAAATGTGAGATATGTGCCTGAATTATGTAGCAATTTGATTTCATGTGCCTCATTGGAGGATGATGGTTTGGAAGGAAAATGGGGAAAGGGTGCTATGAAAAATACTAAAGGGGTCTTTAGTTATTGGTAAATGTGAAAAACGTCGGAATTTATATATTTGCTGTGTTTTACCTATGTCTACTTTTGAGATTTATGCTAATGTCGTTAAGGAAGATAAAACGATTTTGTGGCATAAGAGACTAGGACACATAAGTAATAAAGGGTTAGAAATTTTGCAAAAAACGGGTGTTTTTGGAAATGAAAAACTATCTAGTTCACCTTTTTGTGATACTTGTGTTAAGCGCAAACATCATAAAGTAAGTTTTCCACCCCCTTCCTAGGAAAACATTCTAGCAAGAAATTCCTTGACTACATACATGCTGATGTATGGGGGCCCTTTAGTGTGCCCACTCAATGTGACAATAAATATTTTTTATCCATCATTGATGACTTTTCACGAAAAGTCTGGGTTTTCTTAATGAGACACAAATCTGATTCGTTTGAGAAATTAAAAAATTGGAAAGTTTTTATTGAAAATCAAGCAGGAAAGAAAATCAAAATGTTTAGGACCGATAATGGATTAGAATTCTGTAATAATGAGTTTGATGAATTCTATGCTATTGTTGGGTGCGAAAACGCACACGTGCAAGATTACCTGGTCAAACAAGTAATAAAGTGATAAGTAGAGTGTCGAACCCACGAAGAATCAAATTGGTTGTTTTTAATGAGTACCAAGTACGTTGCAATTTTAACTATATTTAGACTATCGATTTTGAGTGAATTAACTATTAATTAAGCTAAAACAAGAAATTAATTAAAGCAAAATTAAAATGAGGTTGACTTCAATGAGAGGGGATCTAGGGTTTTGATTTTCAATTGGCTCTTCCGTTGTGATTTAATAAGGGGTTGCTATTAAAACTATTCTATTTTTGGAAGTCGGGGATTCAAAAATCACCGTTAAGGGCTTTCGCTTCGTATAACGGTGCTAATTAACGTCATAAATTCATGGGCTTTCGCAACGTATGAATTTATCCAATTAATCGCGTCCAAACACAAAACTCCAATTGACTATTTTAAAGAGAATTAATAACTTAGATTAACCCAACCCAAAACAACTATGTTGTATTTTCCAAAATTATCAAGTCACTTTCATGTACTAAACAATTTTTAAAATCATGTAATGAGTGATCAAATCATTACAAGCATTAAGAGCACAACATAATACCCAAAAATTAATGAATAGCAATTAATAACAAAAACCCAAATTAAAATCACAACCTCCAAGCCAATATATATCAAAACCCTAGGCAATTAATTTAGTTCATAATGCTAAGGAAATAAATCAAATCTTCAATCAAAAGTATTTTCATTAAATAAAAATATAAATAAAAGTGGATAATACTTTACAATGAAGGAGATGATTGAAGTTCGTTGGCTTTCTTGGCTTGAACACTAATGGAAGAACAATGAATAGAATGAAAATGGATGGAATGGCGGCTGCTTCCAGTTCCTCCTTACTTTTCTGTTCAGATTCTTCTTTGTTTCCAGCCCTCATTGCTGAAAAATGAAGCTCCCAGTTTCTCCCCAAAGGCTGCTAGGGCACTAAGGGCAGATTAAGAAGTTTAAGGAAGATTTGGGGGCAAAAATGGGTAAGAAAAGGGGACCTGGGTCGCGGTCGGGTCAGGGTTAGCTTATGGAATGGAGCGCGGGTCAGACCCAGTGGAACTGGGCTAGGAGGAGAGAAGGAAGTGGGCTGGAAGGGAGGCAGGTGGGCCGGATGGGGCAAGGCAGAACGCGGGCTATACCCGGATCCGGAAGAGAGACACGCGGGTCATCACAAGGGACCGGGCTACGTGGCTCTTCCTCAAGCCGATAGCGCATTAATGAGAGAATGGCCGGTATCGTGTGCTGCCTCAACTTCGAGAAATTGCCGGTGCCCCTGGGTCCTTCAATCTTTGCCGAAGTCCCTATGCACCAGACCGCAAATAAGTCCTCGATTAGCTTACATTTGCCTTGTGTGTTTTGAAATCCTTAACGAAACTTAACGGCAAGTGTCCAAACTTAACATTGAAGCCCGGAATGTCCTCGATTTGCATATATTGAGCCATAAAACCTTGAATATCTTTGAGATACCTACATGAAGCACAAAATTCATAAAAATAATATCTCAAATGCAATTAATTATCAACCAAAGCTCAAAATAACCAATAAAATTCCGGAAATTAATGAAAATAATAGGAAAATTACAAGCTTATCAACACCCCCAAACTTAAGCTTTGATCATCCCGAGCAAAGAGAAATATGGATTATGGAGAAGCTCGAGACAACGATGGAATGAAGAAGGCACTCAATCAAGATCCCACATGCATTACCATGAAAGAAATCAAACTCAAGATTATAAAAATGCATAACCAAGGTATGATGTGATTTCAATGCTAGCAAACTTTCCACAAACACTTACTTAAAAACAAGAAGCACAAGCCCATGACTAAATAGCATCACTCTAGCTAGGATTGAACGTTCAATGAGATACCAATCATAAGCCATGAAACCGAAAGAGATATATACTTCACAAGGCAATAACTCATGGCATGACAATATCAATAGGACTTTTGTAAAGCTTGTAACTTTAGGCCAAGGTTGAGCTACAAATGAAGGGAAGGGAATCAAGACAAGAGAGCACAAGTGAAGCCTTCAAAATCATACTCAAGTCTAACTTCATGAAACAACATACTTCATCATAACTCACCATTCTTCTCAACAACCCCCAAACTTAGCTTCTTCTTTTCTTTTTCTTTTTTTCTTTACATATCAAGAACTTGGGGTTGAGAGTATATCAAACTACCACAAATGATTTTTTCATCCCACAATTCCCCTTTTTGAATAACTTTAAAGCACAAATGGTTCATAATTTTGGGTTGCCCTTCACTTTTGATTTTTTTTTTAATACTTTTTTTTTTTGGAGAAACAGGGACGGCACCCTGCAGGATTTTATTGATAAAAGGAAAGAGTACAAACTTGAGGGGACGACCAGCCTGATCGAAAAAAGGGAGGCAATGGGGCCTAACCTCGAAAAAAGGAAATACACAATAGATAGGACTATTTCCTACGAAAAGCAAATAAACCACTCGCATCATGCTAAAGCGCACGACGAGCCTCCCTCGGAAGAAGAGTAACCACATTGAAATACTTATCACTTCTAGTTGTATGCGCAAAGGCTGCCAAACGGTCTGCAACTGAGTTCCCCTCACGATAAATATGGACAAGCTGACTATCACCCAGAAGAGTCAAACACCTACGAAAGTCATAAATATAGAGCCAAGGACAACCATGATCGCCATTATGGCTGAAGCCACCACCAAAGAATCCACTTCAACAATAACCTTCCCATACTGCAAGTCACGACACAACAATAAGCCATCATGGAGGGCTTGAAATTCAGCATTGGTATTGGTGCCAGGGCCATAAAACCGAGAAAAGCCTCCAATGAAATTGCCACTAGAATCTCTAATGACACCTCCACCAGTAGCAATACCGTCAATGGATGACCCATCGGTATTCAACTTAACAAAACCAGGATCAGGTGGATGCCAACGAATCCAAATCCCTCTAAACATATTAGGCTGTCTAATTGGCAAGTTGATAGCTTGTAAGCAAAAAATACCCATATTGGAGCAAGGGGATTTCGGCTTTAAACAACCTCATAATATCCCTTAAACCATCCATAATCTGCCTGTATATAACCTCCCCAGACATAGGAACATTCTCAAAAATTTCAAGGCATCTAGCCTTCCAAATAACCCAACACCCATACAAAAGGATACCCACTTGAATAGCACCTATTTGAGTTCGAACAGATACACCTTCGAGCCAAATTCTGGATAAATGATTAACAGATGTATAACAATTTATTTTGTTGAATGGGCGAGCCAACCTGGACCATAACTCACGAGCCACCAGAGAATGCAAAAAGAGATGATCGATGGACTCTCGGTCAGGATCACTGCTACAACACACACAGCGAGAAACCAAAGGAACCTGCCTTGAATGAAGACGCAGATCCACCGGAAGAGCTCCAAAAACCATTTTCCACCCAAAGCACTAATCTTTGTCGGAATCCATGGCTGCCAAATCCGTTTAGCCCAATAAAGAGTAGGATGATGAGATCTACATAAATTCCAGAATGTCTTCGTATCAAACTTTCCAGAAGGAGTCCTACAAAAAATTAATCGATCTCGGCTATTAGCAGACATCTGGATATTGGATATAGTAGCATGATATTGAGTCGTGATGTGAGGCAGCAAATTAGAAATATGATTAAGAGCATCTTTGACCGAAAGGTTAAGATCAATAGGACGTGGCCCCTCCAGGCGAACTCCAACCCAATTATCATTCCAGAATGAAACTTTACCTTCTCCCAAAATCCATCTACTATGCTGTAACAATATCTCAATATGGCTATGGACAGCGCGCCAGACATGAGAAGCATCCACTGGGACTATGAAGGCATCATTATATTTATATTTCGCACCAATGAACTGAGCTCACAAACTGGTTCCTTGAACAGCACCCCATGCCAATTTAGCGTGTAGCGAATTCCTCACCTGCTCCGGTGATCGAATCCCCAAACCGCCCTCCTCGATCGGTCTACAAATCCGAGACCAAGATACCCAGTGAATTCGACTATTGTCCCCACTGCCCCATAAAAAAATTGCCATGGCCTTTTCTATACGACGAAGGACACCAATCGGAACCTTTAGAGCCGCTAACGCATAGATGGGTATGCTACTTAAAACAGACTTGATCAGAATAATTTTGCCACCAAAGGAGAGAAGATGGGACTTCCAGCCTTCAATTTTCCTCCTAATGCAGATTTCCAATTTTTCAAAATATTGTCTCTTCACACGGCCTTGAAATAAAGGAAGACCCAAGTACGTCATCGGAAAAGTACGATGCACACAACCCGACCAAGTAGCAATAAGATGAGCCTTATGACGAGAGCAGTGAGAAGACGTGTAAAATCCGCTCTTTTGTAAATTAATAAGTTGACCCGAGGACCTCTCGTATTGCGTCAAAATATTTCTGAGGGAAAGAATGGGCTTTTTTCCAGCATTGCTAAACACGATCATATCGTCATCGTATAGGAGATGAGAAATGATTATATTCCCCCGACCATGTCTATACGGCATAAGACTCCCCTTATCAAAGCCCTTTTTAATAGCAAGAGAAAGAATTTCCTGGGCAATAATAAACAGCAACGGAGACAAAGGATCTCCCTGGCGTACACCCCGTGTATAATTAAAGAAACCGTAACATTGATCCGCACAGAGTACCAAATATTATTGAGAAGACACTCGATCAGATCACACACCTGGGTATTAAAACCAAAAGCACGACGCGCTTTTAAAATGAACGACCACTCCATTCTATCATACGCCTTCGACATGTCAAACTTGAAGGCGACATTCCCACCATGGACCTTACTATTAATCTTATTAATGAGCTCATGAGCCAAAGCGATGTTCTCCTGAATAGCCCGACCTTTAACAAACCCCGATTGCTCCAGCGATATGATCTTAGGCAGAAAATTAGTCATCCTGGTAGCCATAATTTTAGAGATGATTTTGCAGGAGAAATTGCACAAACTGATTGGTCGAAGGTCACTGAAACTGTTAGGATTGGCAGACTTAGGAATTAAAATCATGGTAGTGGATGATATACCACGATGAAGAGTGCTACCATTGAAAAAATCTGAACAAACAATAGCGTCCTCATAATAATATCGGCCGGGCTTGAAAGAAGTGTCCCGTGAAACCATTTGGACCAGGGCGCTGTCTGCATTTAAGCCTTTCACCGCGTCCCAGATTTCTGCTTCAATAGGAACAACCGCCATAATGTAGTTATCACACTCCTCAATCTTGGACTGAACAGTAGAAAATAAATCCTCGTCGATACTCGGGTTAGAAGTAGAGAAAAGGTTGGAATAAAAACTGATCGCCATATCGCCCAAAGTGGAACCATCTGAGCACCAAGAACCATCCTGTAATTTAATTCAGACTAAATTCCTTGCAGTTCTGTCACGAAGAGTGGCATGGAAGAAAGCCGTGTTTCGATCCCCATCATGAAGCCAACTGATTCGATATTTTTGTTGTAACAATTCATCATCCCATTTTAATAATTGGTCAAGATCTTTGTGAGATTGATTGAGAAGATCAGCTGTAGCATCATCCCATCCCTGTTGAAGCTGAAAATCCAACCGCAATATATCATCTTGAAGGGCAGCAATTTTTTTTGGACATGACTGAAAGTAGACCAATTCCATTCCTTAAGAGCCCCTCGAAGCATCACTAATTTCCTATGTAAAATACCCATAGCAGATCCAGTACAGCCCCTACTCCAAATGGATTTAACAAAGTTCAAGAAATCTGGATGATCAGTCCACATGCGTTGAAACCTGAAAAATCCTTTAGGTTTGGGACAAATTTGGAGATCAAGAAGAAGAGGAGAATGATCCGACTTTATTCTGTTTAAATGAGTAACCCGAAAGGAAGGAAAAGAAACTTTAAAAAGACCATTAACAAGCACACGATCGAGGTGCTCCCAAATTCTTCCATTACCATGATGATCATTGCACCAAGTGTAGATAGAACCTTCAAAGCCAGCATCCATTACCCCAACCTCAAGCATTAGATTATTAAAGTCTTCCATGCTACCAAAATCAAAACCATTACCCCCTAACTTTTCGGAAGAGGAAGAGATAGTGTTAAAATCACCTCCTATGAACCAAGGAGTATTGATGCGATTAGATATGTCCACTAAATCATGCCATAACAACTTCCGATCAACCCTAGTACATTTCGCATAGACAAAAGAGGCCATGGAAGATAGATTATTCGGACCATTAATTCGAACCGTGACCTGTTGAGAGGATGCACAGAAGAAATCTACTTGACAAGTGTTATCCCATAGCAACCAAATATGAGAATTAGTAGGCTCATTATGCATGCTATTGTTAAAACGAAGCCTCCGAGCAATATTCACAAGACGAGCACCATTAATCTTAGGCTCTAAAAGAGCTACCAGAAAAGGTTTATGTTGAAGAATCAACTTTTGCAAGTAAGAAATAGTTTTCTTATTACCAACCCCACGTGCGTTCCAAATAATGATCGTCATAAACAGAAATTAATTTGTGGTAACCTGGGCCTTCGCCGTAGCCCTAGTTTGTCGTCTAGTAGACTTAGCCGCTTTAGACTTTTTCTTCTTCTTAGCCTTATTTTGTGCCCTACAATGCTGTTGAAAAGCTTTAACGGAAGAAGACGAGTGAGGAAAATCTCGAAGATCATCGAGTGATGCAGATCTAGTGAGCTTGACTGGAGCCTTTTGTCTAAAATAATCCATGGATTTTGGCGAGTCCACACCTCTATTATTGTCTTCAGAATTAGAAATATGGTGGCCTTTGTGTAATTCCCTTTCCAAAAAGCTGCTTCCTTTATCAATTTCTATATTAGCATCCACCGCATTGTGAGAAAACTGCCTTGCAACTGTATCCAAATTTGGGCCCGAAACATTTAATTTCGTATTCTCCTTAACCATAGGAACATCTTGATCATTAATTTTCGTTTTCTCCTTAACCACAGGAACATCCTGATCATCCTCCGTAATATCAACAAGGGTAGCAAAGGAATTAATGAGTTCAACACCTTCCTCCACATTGTCAGATTTTCCATCCTTCTCCTTAACATGCCTTTCGTCTATCTGCACACTCCCTTGAGGATTTCCTTTATTTAAAACTGAGGCAGCTTCCTGTTTCCCAACACCTTTGACTGGTTCCCAACGCATAGCCGGAGGAATGCTACCATTATCATGATGCACCATCTTTTCTTTACCTTTAGAACCCAAAGGAGCTTGCTCATTTGTGACGATCCGATCTGGACCCCGAGATGGAATCACAAGTCAAGTCGTCCAAATAGGACAACAATACAAGCAAAGACTCAATTATAAAAAACGACGTGACGCAACATTGTAGATGAATCGCGACTCGGCACTAAAAGGCCGGAATAGTTTTAAACTTTTTACACCTGATATAACAGTTAAGACAAGTATACCAAATCATCGGCGACTTTACAACCGGAACCCAACACTAAACAGTTCATGCAAATATACCTCGACGGCTACAACATGCCGGAGAAACAACATAAGTAAATAAGAGCTAAAGTAATGCCCATCGGAAGATTTAAAACATGTGAACCAAACTACATCTATACAAGGCTCGGCGTACATGCGCCGACACTCAAAATAGGATACATGATACAACAAGTATAGACATAAATACAAATAAACAAAGTTCCCAAAGCGAAGTCTAAGTGACTTGCTAATCCCAACGTCCTTATAAAAGAGATAAAAAGAAGGACATCTATAAACAACAACCTCGTCGCGTATGATTACGGACAAGCACGAACCTTGCAGCGCCTCAACGAGAAGTACCTGGACGGCTCGGATCTAAAGCAGTAAAAGGGAGGGGGTAAGTTATAAAGACTTTGTGAGTTAACAATTATGCATGTTATGGCATCATGCAACATACATAGCAAGGTATCATCTTTAATATCAAGTCAATCAAAGCATTCATTTAATAAACATTTAAATCACATATCCATGGTAGCACATTATTTCACATAGGTGCTATAAAGTAAATCACATATTAAGAGGATATGTTATGGAACCGGTGCCGCTACGTAGCTCCTGCAATACACAGCGTTAACATTTCGTGCCAATGATACCCGTGATGAGTGTATCAAAGTACCGAGCTCTCTATTCGGGTACCAAGCTCTCTACTTGGTAATTAGACTTACCAATGTGCTCTCTTGGTTACAGCAAAGGGGCTACTTCCCTACTGTGGCCAACAGTGGAGGGGTGTGTGATAAAAACCCGGTATAACAACCCATCACTATCACGAGTCCCATAACTTGTGACGGCGATGCATTGTCACACCATCAACTCAACTAAATATGCCAGCTGGACTAATGCAATGCCAAGTAGATGTTTACTCGTCATATAATCTCAAATAAGGAACAAGTTCGACAAGAGTGAACTTATTCAACAAGTAATTGTTTACTCATTAAGAAATCAAATAGGAATTCGACAAGAGCGAATTCAACATGTCAAATAGATATATCATTCTACAACATGCTCTCAATCATGCATTTACTTCACACAATCATATAAACCGCATAAGAACTCGATTGAGTCTTATAAAGACACATATCAAACATGCCCTTCAATCCATCCCAAAGTCTCGTAAGCTAATACATTAGTCTAACGCACTACAATCGTCGTAGGGATTGAATGTGGAGTCGGTATTGTTCAATAACTCCCTAATCTCAACTCCGGTGAATCATTTCTAAAATTCAACAAAGTAGAGCATTGATACTATATGCATCACATTGCCCTTTTCTAAGTTCTCCATTCATTTAGAACTCAATCACTAAGCCGTTCATGACCTTAAACTAGCCATAAACACATTCCCGAGTTTTCAACCCTAGAATCGGTGATTTTGTTAAACCTAGAATTGAAACATATTCTTTCACAAGAGTTGTTCCTAGGCACATTATAAAAAACATTCATGCTTTACACAAAGTCAAAATCATAACTTCATATAGAAATCACAAAATCCTACACATATTTCATAGGTTGAATTGGAGGATTTCTCTTCACAAAAAGTGTTCCTAAGCATCAATAGAACAACTATAATGAAGGGGTCATGTTATAATATTGAACATGAAAATTTCTGGGAATTGTCAACTCACCTTAAGCCTATGAATAATGGAGGAAAGGATGATTAAACCAAGGATTGTTGTAGAGGAGAGCAAGGCCTTCGATTTTGCGGTCTCGGATCGCCGATCGGATCACCGGAACTCCGAAAAATGGTCTCTCAAGTTGGTGTTCTTGCTATGGACGAAAATGGAGGTTCAAGCTCTGAATCTCTGGTTGTTGGTGGTCACTAATGGCTGAAATGGCTGAAGAAATGGTTTTATACCTTCCAAGAAGACCACTATCCATGTGAAGGAGGTTATAAGCCTTCTAATTGGCTAAGGGATGCTAGCCTTTGATAAGGGTTCATCCAAGGGCTTAGAGGGGTTGTAGGAGAGTCAACAAAGGGGGCTTGACTCACCAAAGACGTCCAAGGGCCAAGGGCTAAGTGGTCATCAACCAAAACCAACCAAAAAAATCACCAATCCTGAATCTGCCACCATGCGGTCGCTTCACATTTGGACCATGCGACCGCATGGTCCCTATTCCAGAACTCTGCACATTTTGATGTGCTCTCAGCATCTCAATGCGAGCCAATGCCCAAAACCCAATGCGGCCGCGAGGTTCATGACTAAAACTTGATCTAAACATGTCCTAAATGATCTCAAACTCATGGGCAAGCATCCTAAGGTGTAACCCAACTCAAAACAAGTGGGAAACACACCCGAAACACATCCGAATCAAGTTAAAACATGGCTGGAACCACTCGACAAAAGGCCAACGAATCAAACACGATTCAAACCCAACTCAAACTAGAATAACTTGAACATGTTCAAGGCTTGTTTAAACATGGTTATGGCTTGCATACAAGGCCTAGAACTCACACGAACATCTCTCGAGACGACAAGAAGGCAATACAAGCAATGGAGAACAACCTCAAAACACAAATGAAGCAACGAAGCTTCTAAAGTTTCAACCAAGCATACAACAACTAAGATGAACATTCTAAGTCATAAATGCAAGGTACTAAGACTCCAATGAGACTCATTTAGGTGCTAACATGTTAAGATAAACACTCGAAACATCAACAACAAGGCATGTAACGCAGGGAAGACCAACACTCTAATATGATCTTAACCAACTCAATGCACACATGATATGAATGAAATGAAGTCTCTAACATGTCAAGACACATAATAAACATGTTATAATGATGTTGTTCATGTAAAGGGGTTTGGGTTCTCACATCATTAAGGCTATTTATACCTTCATCCTTTGAGTTTTGATTATGAGTAGTCGGATGTACTGAACCAGTAACTGGACCATTATGCATGTGCATACATTTCTGCATTTTACGACAACGGTCTTTGGTGTGACCCAATAAACCACAACCAACACAATACAGGATGTTACCTTCAAATTCAACAAGGGCCCCTTTTTACAAAATAAACAACGCCCAACTCATCAACCAAGATTAAAAACACACCACACCAAAATATGAAGAACAACACTTCCATGAAACTCACATTCCCTCCAAGACGTAAAATTAGAAATTCATTTCACAAAGTGCTCTCTCAAAGGGTTGGATAAAGTGTATAGGCTCATGGGATAAGTCAATGTAGGTGATAGAAATGAAGGCGAATGGGGGTCATTGTGTGCTCTTGCACACACCATTCTTTCATTAAGGCTCAAATGGGACACTAGGGATTTAATGTGAACATGGGTAGGTCGATATGGGACAAACGAGTCAAACATGGCCTATATCATGCTATTGTCATACTCACAAGCCAAGCTATTCATTAATTTCAAGATCATCTAACGGTATCAAAACTCACAACAAGATACTCATAACACATGCACAACAAAAGCTAGAGCTTAGCTTAAAAAAATTATCAAGAGAACCACACATGGGCGCTATTTAACATGAATGGGGGAAAGCTAGCACAAAAATCACAAAATATCCTCAAGTATGCATATAATAATTTCAAGGCCAAATCCAAGAAAATAATGCACATACAACTCAATGAGTGCCAAAGTGATGAGATGAATGATCAAAGCATAATTAATGGGGTCCAAACTAGCTTGAAATTTTCTAAAAATGTTCAAAATTTTCTCAAAAATCGAGGGCAAAAATAATGCTAACCCCACCCCAAACTTAGAACCGAACATTGCCCTCAATGTTCATGAGCATACCAAGGTAAGGCAACAATCACTACAATCCCATGAAAAGCAAATAAAAAGAAAAATATTTTTGCGAGGGGACACTATATACACCTCCCTATAAACCCACAAACTCGGGAGGGCTTCGAAAAGCGACACATGCATATAAATACAAAAGCCATAAAAACAAATAAATAAAAAGAGAGGGAAGAGAAAACCGATATGAATAGTTCTAATTTAAAGTCTTTAGCTTGACTTCTTCTCCCGCATCGGCCTATGGAGGATCATGGAGAAGCACTCGAACCTTTACTTGAGCGCTACCATTTGGAGAAGCTTTCTTGGCACCATTTTTAAACATTGCTTCCATCATTGGTGCCTCCACTTTGATTCTTTTCCATTTAATCACATTGGATGGTAGTTGTGCCACATCTAATGACGACTTTTTTACTTTCTTTCTTCTTGAAGGAATCACATACCTCCCCTTCTCATCATCACATTTTTTCATTTTTTTCGGCTCAATCACCACCTTCTCACAACCTTGCTCAACCCGGCTCTTAGGAATATTATCATGAGATCCTTCTCCCTTCAATTTTTGAACCACCTCCACTCTTGCACAATCTTCCAATTTCTCCGAGTACTTGATGGGCTTGAAGACATTAAATGTGACTTGTTGATCATGCACCCTCATTGTAAGCTCTCCCTTCGCCACATCAATTAAAGCTCTACCGGTAGCCAAGAAGGGTCTTCCAAGAATGATTGGAATCTCACTATCCTCTTCCATGTCAAGCACCAAGAAATCCGCCTGAAGAATTAGTTTTTTTGAACCTTCACAAGCACATTCTCAACCACTCCCTTAGGGTATGCTAGCGACCTATCCGCCAATTGTAGAGTGACCGAAGTAGGTGTAGCTTCACCCAAACCAAGTTTTTGGAAAACTGACAAGGGCATGAGATTAATGCTAGCCCCCAAATCAAACAATGCCTTGCCCGTAAAATTCTCCCCAATAGTGCATGGAATTACAAAGCTACCCGGATCTTTCAATTTTGGAGGAGGCTTTTGTTGTAGCATGACACTACATTCCTCCACCAAAGATATAGTTTCATAATCCTCAAGTCTTCTTTTCTTGGAGAGGATATCTTTCACAAATCGGGCATAAGAAGGCATTTGCTCCAAAGCATCGGCAAAAGGAATGTTGATGTGAAGCTTTTTGAAAATTTCAAGGAACTTGAGAAATTGATTATCATCCTTTGCCTTTTGGAGCCTTTGCGGAAATGGAGGTGGAGGATACACTCTTTCTTTGACTGGAGGTAGGGGAATTGGCTCAATCTTCTCCTTGGGCTTTTCTTTCACTTGCTCACTATTTTGTTCACCCACCTTCTCTTCTTCTTTTCCACCTTGTAGCTCCTTCCCACTTCTAAGAGTAATAGACATGCATTGCTCCTTACCCTTTGGGTTGGTTTTGGTATCACTTGGAAGGTTTCCTTGGGGTCTAGAATTGATGGAAGATGCAAGTTGACCCATTTGGATTTCAAGGTTTCTAACGGAAGATTGGGTGCTAAGGATTATGGCTTGTTGGTCATGGATGATTTTTAGGAGGTCTTCCACGGGTATCTCTTTCTTGGGTGGTGGTTGAGGTGGATTTTGATTTGGGTAAGGTGGTTGGTGTTGGTGAGGTTGGTTAGAGAATCCGGGAGGGTTATTGGAATTTCGATTTTGGGTTGAGGAGGAGGGTTGGTTTTGGTTGTTGCTCCAAGAAAAGTTTGGGTGATTTCGCCAACCCGGATTGTATGTGTTTGAATATGGGTTGTTTTGGTTCCGGTTGAAGTTGGAAACAAATTGGATTGATTCCATTTTCAAATGGCAAACATCTGAAGTGTGAGGGCCTCCACAAAGCTCACATGCCACTTTTTGTGGAAGAAGAGTAGCTTGCAAGATCTTGGTAAGCTCCGCTACTTGAGTGGTCAAGCTAGCAACTTCGGTTGAGGATTCCCAAACCATGGACACTTTCATGCTGAGCTCCTCTTTCATTCCCCAAAAATGATTGTTTGAGGACATTTCTCCAACAAGGAATATCCATCATCATCCATTCTTTGTCATAAATGCTCCACCAGCGAC
>JABEVN020003833.1:0-16745 GCA_013146195.2 Codonopsis lanceolata | reverse complement strand
AAAGCAAAATAATGGTTTTCGGTATTCGTAATAATGCATCTTTCAAATGAGATTTTATGAAGTATATATAGCCTTTCTGGGAGTAAGATCCAGGTTAGGCTATGATCACGACGATATTTTAGGACTGCAATACCATAAATGCGGGTTGACCGCGTAACCAAAGGAATCATGGCTAAAATCTCGATCAGCGAGGTTATCTCGAAATTAATACCGAGCTCAATCCATGGCTCTTTGTTCTTCTGCCGCCGTTGAGTGATAGAGAAATTCCTGCCGGGATAGATGTATCGATGATCATCTCGCGGCTATCCCTGGGCAATTTCTTTCCTGGTCTCGCTCATGCACGTGACTATCACGTGTTGGAGCATGTGCTTGGCTCGTGACCAAAGTTTGGGCCGAGCTCATCAGATTTTATCCGGATAACTCGTGCTATTAGTCTTGACCACCTATTGCGTACCAAACATCAGACAACTCGGCTTATTAATCCCATCTGACCTTAATCATGTCTACCACACGGCACCTAAGAGTAGTTCTTATGTAAGATCGTTTTATGGATCTTAATTCGTAAAATGGAGTCACACTTTCTCACAATTTAACCCACCAACAAGTGGTAGGTTGGGTAAAATGATCCTGCCTTACAAAAATATCTCAGAAGACTATCTTACCCAAATTGTTGCCAACATCTAATTACCCAAAATTATATCTTCCCTGTTTTATATCTGGTAATCTTCTTAATTTAGGACAGATATAATAAACATCTTACATTAATATGCAGAATTCCAATGCATTTTAACCTCATTATTTTAGTTTTATATAAAATAACTATATTTATTTGACCACATTACATGATATATATATATATACACACACAATTACTAGTGACACAATATTTTGAAAAGTGTTGTTTATTTTGTACTACTTTGAAATTATAGTTTATCACCATAGGTCATGCACAGATGAGTGATGCCAAGACCATTAAAATTCTTATCGTGTACAGATTTAATATTACTCGTTTATACTACCTTTGTACCAAAATAATTTTTGTTTTAATAATGTTTTTTTTGTCACAAAATAAATATCGTCATAGAATTTTAAGAAATATTTACTCATATTTTGTAAAAATTGCACTTATTTACTACCCTAATATTAAATGTTATTAAAGAAGGTTGTTAAAAAGAAAGAGAAAAATAGTACTCCCTTTGTTCCAAAATATATATTATTTTGCAACTTTTCACACAGGCCAAGGAAATATATTGCAAAGACTAAATTGCTCTTATTTACTTTACTTCAAACATTAATGAGGTGTCTTTTGATACTCTCGTCCAAAGAGTCAGACACAAATTACGGAGTCAATAAATATAGGTAGAATTGGAAAAATAAAAAAAAAGGAACAAAATTATTGAAAATTGCAAAGTAATATCTATTTTGGAACAAAAAAACTCCCCCAAAGCGACTTATATTATGGAACTGAGGGAGTAGTACAATATAACTATGATAATTGAACTTCAATTTTCTTAATCATTGTTCAGATTACTAAAACAACACTTATTTTGGGACGGAAGTCATAATTAATAAGGTGGTTTGATTGAAGCAACTCACATGCGCCCCAACTTATACGAGAATACTATAGTTAAGAGTTTGTTGAGGTTAGGGATAGTAATTTCTAACCGAACTATGGGTATTTGAATCGAAATTAACGATTATTAACTGATTTGATTGGATATGGAGCGGATAATGGGGAATAATTGAAATGAGAAAGTGAGGAATGATTAGGTTTTGGGCAAATCTAAGTATTGGTCCCTTGACTATAGGCCTGTAACAATAATAGTCCCTTAACAATTTTTTGTCAAAATTAAATCCTAATAGTATTAAATTTTCACAACCGTAGTCTTTTCGATGGACGCCATTAGACAAATACCGTTAAGTTGCCCATGTGCATTTAGTAAGGGCTGAAATGATTTTTTTTTCAAATGTAACTTATATCAAAATTTACAATAGAATCCCTAAAGTTTTAAAAAATGATCATAAGGCCTTCTTTCTACCAAATTATTTAGGGGACAAAATCTAATTTTCACTTTCTACCAAAAACTATTAACCTTTCTTCCACTCTTTTCCCCCCTTCACTACTACGGTAACAAGCAAAAAAGATGAAATGCTAATAGATTTTGGAGCAGCTCGAGAGTCGGTTAGTAAAATGGCCTTAACTTTTTCCAAGGGTAATATTTTTGAGAAATTCTTTTTTTTTTTTGTAAAAATATAGACTCGTGAGGATTTCCAACCATATATAGCACACCACGTAATATTCTCTCTCAATGACAATAGTTTTTTATTCAAAGTCAGATCATGTGCCTGAACAATTTCAATATTTGATTTAACCATGATGACATCAAAATTGCTTATTCTTTGGAGTTCAGTTTTGTGTTGATGGCTCTAAAATATTATTCTCCCTAATTTGTTTGTTACGCTAGTACTGAAGGAGGGGAGGGGAAGAAAGTGTCATTTTATCTAAAAAGTCCTAAAGTTAAACTCTTAATATCAAAAAGTTTAAAACTTAACACTTCTTCTAACATCATTAGAGTATGAGATTTTATTTGAAAGAAAATATATTTTTAACTAATGATTTTAATTATTCAATATTTTAGATAAAATAATAATAATAATAAAATTAATAATAATTATAATAATAACAATAACAACAACAACATAACTTACTATTAATAATAACAATAACATTAAAAGAAATTCTATTAGTACTACTATTGTTATTAATAAGGTTATTATTATAAATAAATAATAATAATAATAATAATAATAATATTATTATTATTATTATTATTATTATTATTATTATTATTATTATTATTATTATTATTATTATTATCAGTACTATGACTACTAATTCTTAACTCATGCAAAAACGGCAGATGGATGAAAAGTGAATTAGCTCCGGCGAGTCCAAGCGCCGGCGGCCAAGGAGTATTTACATTGTGTGTGTGTGTGTGTGTGTGTGAGTGAGAGAGCTACGAAGGGATGGAATTGGATTACCGGGTAACAACGTGTCGCAGGCAAAACCGTCATTCACAACCGTAATTCACATGCACTGGCGAGAGAACTTCAATTCCGACAGTGAGAAAGCTACGGTGACTTGAGGGGAGCCGAGAAAGCGGCGGCTTGAGGGGATGGCGATAAATCGATGGCGACTTGAGGGGAAGGAAAAAAAAGGGGAAAGGATAGAAATTGGGTGGAGTCACTGAGAAAGAAAGAGAAAGGGGTGGAGAAACTAGGCGGAGTAAGAGAGAGAGAACGATGGTTGGAGAGATAAAAAGACGCGTGTTTCGTGGTTAGAGTAAAGAATTAACTGTCCTCACACGGTATAGATACTGAGAGTTAACCTGACGGTAGTTATATTTGGTAAAAATAAATCTTGGCAAGTAGTTAACTTTTCAGAAGATTTAATCTTCACCGGTAGTTATGTTTGGTAAAAATGAATCATGGCCAGTAGTTAACTACTAAGCGAAATTATACTCAATTCGTTTTCAAATTATCGTCCACATTTCTTTTTTCGTCCGTTTTTAAATAATTGTCTTTTTTTAAAACTTTCCCTTTTAAGAAAATACTTTTACCAACCCTTACTTATTCTACCTACTTTAATTATGGTCACATACTTAAGGGCATTAAAGGAAACTATAAGTCCAGTTGTTTTGAAAACCTTTAACAGATGCAGCGGAAAATAGAAGCTTTCAGCAGCTGATTGTAAAATCAGCAGATATCATCTGTTGAACGTGAAACAGTTTGGGTAGCAACTGCTTAATCTTAAACAGTTTGGTTTGATTTTCTTTTGATCACTTAAGTATAGGAACTGAATTGAAGAACAATATATATAAGATCAATTATCTAAATAATTCAGGAATGTAACTATTAAACACTTAAGTAGATAGAAGCTGGTTAAGTGTATGAAGAGTAAAAACGATAGATAGAAGAACAGAGTATTTGGAGTGGTTCACAGTGTTAAAACTGTTACATCCACAACCAAGTTGGTCAAATTTGGATTTTGAAGTGCACTAAATATATTGAAATTTTGAGTGATCACTAACGGATTTGTGTACAATAAAATTACCAGTGTTTGAGGATATGATTGAGCAACAATCGTATTTGTACAACAATCAAGTATTATTTTAAAATTAGGAAGAAGTAGGGAAGAATACAATGATTGTCTAAATAAAAATTAGAAATGAATAAGAGGTGAAAGAACATTTAGTAATTGTTTGAGGACTGAAATACATCAAGGGAAAAATTGCATGAAAGAATCAATTTGTGTCCAGCCCTAGGCTGAAGCAAATCAAAGAAAAAAAATATCATTTGAGTGGTGGATGATTTCTTCAATCCTTCAATCCTCTATCCTCTCATGTCTTTTATCATGAGAACTGGAACATTTCAAGGAAGCAGTAGCTTGAAGGGATAAGTGAAATGTTTGTACCTAGTTCTCTGTCTTCTATTTTTTTAAATCCTTACTCCAAACTGCTTTATATAGAAAGTAGTCGTTTGAAAGAGGAGAGATAATATTAAAGAGTGATGATGAAGTCTATCTTTCAAAGCTCGAGATCTTGAAGAGGATTGCTGACATGAAAAATATCACCTAGCATAAGATTATAAATTCAAGAATAGAGTTGTTAGATATATTCTTCCGTAAAATGATGAGAATAGATATATCTAGTATGATATATTTAAAGAGAATGGTTGGCTAGAATATATATGCTACATTGTGAAATATTTAATGCAATGGTAAACTGTTGAGTAATTTAATGTTTTTATAAAGTTTCATTTTGAACAGTTTAACGTATGAATTTAGATGATAAGAATGAAATGCGTAAGAGTGGTCAACATTGTTTTTCAAAAAATATTTGTTTAAAATACTGTTTGAAAGAATATATATTGATTATCAGCAGATGTCAGCTGCTGATCTCTTTAGCTTCAGTAGATGGATTTGTTTTTTAACAAAATGTTGATACTTAGCTAAATGTTTAAACTAAAGGTAAAGTCAACACGTTTTCAAAAATATTGTTTTAGGAAATCTTGAAAGCATTGATTTTGTATTTAGATTGAAGCGCATTGTTTCAACAGAATATAGTTTCTAGTAGATAGGGATTTAGGTATGAGAAAGCATAACAGCTGAAAACTAATTTTTTAGATAACAACATGTGTTATAAAACTTTTTAGAAAACTATAGTTGTTAAGTAAGGGGATCAGTAGTTAGCTAGCTGCTGATGACTAAGTTACGACAGATATATGAATAAGACTTGTGAGAGCTGCCTACCTTAGTCTAAATTTATTTTATCTTGCATTAAAGTGGCAAAACATTAGTTGTAGGTCTATCTGCTGAGCTTCACCAGGAAGAACTTTAAACTTGCTAAAGTGTAATCAATTTGATTTTAGTTAACAATTAACTAATGTTCTAATCATGCAAGACCAGTGTTCTAAAACTCCCCGCCTAGACGTTAGGCCCCTCTCTACCGCCGCGACTTTCTTAGTCGCCACCTAATCGACCAAGTCGGCACCTAAGTTGCCGATCTTCCAGATAAATAGAAGAAAGAAGAAGAAAAAAAGATGAAGAAGAAGGGGGCTGTCTCGAGACTAATTTAGAATGAAAAAAGATTAGGGAGGATATGTTAGACTGTGAGTTGTAGGGGCAGTAGGTAGGTGGAGTAATATTTTTTTTGTTTTTAGTTCTAAACTTGGTTGATTTATTGCTTTGGGGTTGTTGAGAATTGAGATTAAAGGTAGGCTTGTATATTTTTGTTCATTTTACAAATATAAACAAGTGTTTGATAAAATGACAAATATAAAAAAAAAAATTTGTAGTCAATGTGTTTGATCTTTGATGTAAATTATCAAAAAAATGGTAATTATGTCTTAATTCTAGGCCCCGCCTAGACCCCGATTACGTCCCGACTAGTCCCCTAGGTGCTAGGCGCTAGTGTGTCGCCTACCGGCCGCCTAACGATTTTTAGAACCTTGTGCAAGACTATAATTAACTCAACATATTGAATTTCACTTAGATATATCTATTAGAGTAATCTGAATTCACTAGATGAGTTTCTATGAGTCCTAACTAATTCCTAAAGTTTATTTAATGAATTTAAGTAATTCTAAATATTTTATGTTCCAACAGAAACTACACATTTCATCAATATTTATAATACAGTCAATTACTTTTTCTTAAACGGTGTGTCGGGTCAAAATAGACATGTTAACGACAAAATGTTGTACACAAAGAAGTATTCCAAAATTTATAATAACTTTTTGAAATTTATATGATTTTCTATCTTTAAATTTATTGTTTATTAATCTTGTTTTTATTTTGTCCATATTAAAATTTTTAATTGTATATTATTTAACTTTAACTGAATAAATAATTTTACGCCCGTATACAAACCGTGCAATGCACAGGGACATCAATAATATATATATATATATATATATATATATATATATATATATATATATATATACACTATATTTCGTGCCCGTGCCTATGACACGGTGTCAGTATGAATGTGATCAATGTATGAAGCGAGTGTGAAGCGAGCATGATGTGAAGAAATTAATAAAGGACGATATCCCCAAAATTAAAGAAATTGTGTAACTTATCTAAAAAAAAGTATAATTAAGCATCAAAAAGCACACTCTCTCTCGCACATACAAACATACACATGTTAGTTAAAATAAAGTTAAATATGAAAATCTCAACAAACAAAAATCATAAAATAAATTGAATCAGATAGAGTGAACTGACAAAATACTATTTCAAAACCGAAATCACAAAGATTTCAGACCAATAAGGGAAACTTAGCAAAAAAAAGATTAAAAAAGAAAGAAATTAAAATACAAATATTTAAAATTACAAAGCTTACGAACAAACTTTTTTTTAAAAAATCAAATCTAAATTGGACAAAAATTAAATTGAGATTCAGTTGAATACGATAATAATCAATTAAGAAACTATAAACTAAATATTTGTAAACAATAAATCTAGGCCTGACAAAAAAAAAAAAAAACAGGCTGGAAAAAAATTAAATTGATTCTTTTTTTTTTTTTAAATTTAGGTGGGATATTAGTAAAAAATAAATCATGATGACTGAATAGTCCTAATCAATTACATAAGTTTGAAAAAGATAACTGTAAAATCGTAAAATAATAACTGTAAAATCGTAATATAGGAGATGAATAACTGATGTTCGCATGCTTGAAAACTCAAATAAATCACAGTCGTATGATGTTAGTAAAAAAATAAATCATGATCTCTTGCGATTTAAAAAAATGTTACCGTTGAGGGGTATATTGTTTCAAATGATAGTTGAGGGATTGATGTTTTATAAGGGTGACTATTTAAAAGATTAATCGCATGGTATGACTTTGTAATGTGAAGATAAAATATATCGAGAAAAAAAAAGATGATTGTTTATAGTATTAATTATATAGGGTAACTTGTAATAGAGAAAGAAAAAATAGAGTTAAAAATGGATAACTACTCACACATATGAATGTGAGGGTGAATCTTAACCGCTAAATTTTTTAAGATAATTTAATTTTAATCTCTTAATAGCCTTAGTCAATTGCACAAGTGCGAACCTAACTGTTATATAATATAATATTATTTTAAAATTAACTAATCAAAACCACATTAGTTTACAACAAACTAAAATAACTTATAAACTGTACTCTATTTGATCCGGACAAAGAGTCCCCGTTGGAAAGTTAAATTTTTTAAGAAAATGACACTTGTAGTAATCTATTAGTAATAAAATGACATTTTATGGCTTAATTTTGGAAAGTAGATTCTTTAAGTGAAACATCACAAAATGAAATAATTGACTTTTTGCCCGGAACGGACAACATATTACATTAATTAAGTACTCCCTCCGTCCCAAAATTAATTATTATACTGCTTTCTTTTTTCGTTTGTTCCAAAATAATTGTCTTGTTTGAAAATTTTTCTTTTTAGGAAAACACTTTTATTACTTTACCCTTACTTTTTCATCATACTTTAATTATGAGCCACATACATATAAGTTTTAAAGTAACTACACATGAACCTAGATCTTCATACCCGTGCTTATGACACGGTGCCAATATATGTGATTTCGCCAACTGAAATGACAGTGCCTAAATAAAATGTGCGATTTAAAAAAAAAAGTTACAATTGAGGGGTAAATTGCTTCCAATGATAATTGAAGATTGATGTTTTATAAGGGGTGACTGTTTAGAAGATTAATCGTAGGGTGTGACTTTGTAATGTGAAGATAAAATTTACATGAGTTACAAAGTCACACCCTACGATGAATCTTCTAAACAGTCACCCCTTATAAAACATCAATCACTCAACTATCACTTGAAACAATGTACCCCTTAACGGTAACATTTTTTTAAATCGCAAGAGGTCAGGATTTATTTTTTTTGCTAACATCATATGACTGGGATTTATTTGAGTTTTCAAGCGTGCAAACATCGGCTATTCATGTCCTATATTACAATTTTACAGTTATCTTTTTCGCACATATGCAATTAACTAAAATTATGCAGAGGTCACGATTTATTTTTTTACTAACATCCCACCTAGATTTTTTTAAAAAAAGAATCAATTTAATTTTTTTTCCGGCCTATTTTTTTTTGTCCGGCCTAGATTTATTGTTTACAAATATTTAGTTTATAGTTTTTCTTAATTGATTGTTAACGTAATCAACTGAATCTCAATTTAATTTTTATTCAATTTAGACTTGATTTTTTTTAAAAAAAGTTTGTTCGTGAGTTTTATAATTTTAAATATTTGTATTTTAATTTATTTCTTTCT
Source organism: Codonopsis lanceolata (assembly GCA_013146195.2). Classification (NCBI taxonomy): domain Eukaryota; kingdom Viridiplantae; phylum Streptophyta; class Magnoliopsida; order Asterales; family Campanulaceae; genus Codonopsis; species Codonopsis lanceolata. The sequence goes on along the minus strand of JABEVN020003833.1, from coordinate 7,900 downwards.
TTTTGCTAAGTTTCCCTTATTAGTCTAAAATCTTTGTGATTTCGGTTTCGAAATAGTATTTTGTTAGTTCACTATGTGTCATTCAATTTATTTTATGGTTTTTGTTTGCTGAGATTTTCATATTTAATTTTATTTTAATTAACATGTGTATGGTTGGTATGTACGAGATAGAGTCCATTTCCACTGCAATAATTGCTATATATCCGCTACATTTATTGAAGATTAATTAATTTGATCAATGTCTTAACACAATTCCCCTTCAAGACAACCTTATTTTAAAATCTTGTTTTCCTTTCTAATTTTTTTAAATTTGTCTTTGCAAATATTCAAGCATGCACAAGAAAATAAATAATTTTATATGTAAAAAGATAGAAAGTATAAATGAAAACATCTACAAGAAAAAATAATGTACATAGGTCTAATTTCTTGGCTAACAAATAAGAAAAATAAAAATGACAAAATAGACTTAAACAAATGAGTGACATGAATTGTATGATAGTACTAAATTACAGAGTACAAATTATGAATTTCAAAAACATAACTTGAATGGCCAATCAATGAATGAATGTACGTTTAGCGATTATTTAACAATCTTCTACAAGAAGCTGGTAGTTGTACAACATTTTGTATAGTTTTTTTGACAATAGATTCAAAAGAAATTATTTGAAGAAATTGAATGAAAAATAATGGGGGATTTAACTTTTAGTGTTGACATATATGCAAATTTATTTGGGAAGATAAGAAAAGAAAAATAATATTTTTAAGTTATAAAGAAAATAAAAAATAATTAATTGACTTTTTGCAAGTATTTCATCATCAAACAAGTATGTGTCATGACAAGGATTTATTTATTTAAACACTAATGAATTTAGTGGATAAATAAAATTTGTGACTCCCATATATATATATATATATATATATATATATATACAGGGTCGGTCCTGACATTTTGTGGGCTCTGTCTTTAATTTAATATTAGGTCCTAAATTAATAAAAGATAATTACCAAAAACTAAAAATAAATTGCATATTTCATAATATTATAATTTTCAAGGTATTTTGTGTTACAAATAAGTGTATAGAAAAACTAATTTTCCAAAATACAACCAATCAACAAATGAACAATTGTCAATTGAAGTTCGAAATTGACAATTTCGTTCAAATATTCTTCGTCAAAGTGAGAAGTATTTGAACAATAATCTTCTTCTCCGTCAAAATTGCCATAGTCGCGCCTTAGTGAAGAAAAATTTTGGGAAAAGCTTCGTTGTCGTTGGGCTCGGGGTCGGAAATAAAACGATTTGAAGAAAAATTAGAAAATTAAGCCGTTGATGTTTCATTATTTTGGGAAGAATGGAAGATGGCGAGTCGGAGTAAGAAAGGCGCACAAGGCGGTGATTCCGTTTTGATTGGGGATTAGAGAAGCGAGAGAGAGAGAGAGAGAGAGAGAGAGAGAGAGAGAGAGAGAGAGAGAGAGAGAGAGGGAGAGAGAGTTACGGAATTGGAAATCGCCAAATCGAAAACAACGAAGAAGACTCAGTCAACAGTTACAGAATAAAGTCATTAATTTACTTATTACTGCTGCTGTGCTGCACAGCACTTAGTCTAATAGTCTAAACTTGGTCAATTTGGTCAATGCCTCAATGGTCACTCATTTAGTGCTCGTTTGTTGCAGCTTATTTGGAGTGACTTTTGGCTTTTGGTTTTTGAAAAGTCATATTTAAAGTGTTTGTTTTAGCTTATAAGCCAAAAACCAATAAGTAAGGTACAACACCCTTTATGCATTGAAAAGCCAAAGCCAAAAAGCCAAAATTTTAAGTTTTTTTGGTTTTTTTTTTTAAAACATGAAGACAACTATTTATTAATAAATATTTGATTATCTTCATTTCATCCTCTTATGAAATATACATAAAAATATGAATATTAATTTTTCAAGTTTTTTTTTAACAAATAATTATAATGACTCATAAGAAGTTTTTCAGCAGCTGTAACAAACAGTTTATCATGTAATCAGCCAAAAGTCATTCAGCCACCAGCCAACTTATCACCATAAGTCATAAAGCATCGGTACAACAAACGAGCCTTTAGTCATTTAGCCAAATACTAATAGCCGGTTAGTTGTGGACTGTGGATTGTGGACTGGGCGGCTGCCGGCTGGGCCTTGATTTCTTCAGCTTCTGGTATGGGCTCAACTCAAGCATATACACAAGCTAGTTTTAAAAATAAAAAAAAAAATGGGGCCCTTTACCAATTGGAGGCCCTGTTCAGTTGGGCAGCCTGAACCCCTCCAGGGCCGGCCCTGTATATATATACCTTGAATAATTTTTATGGATTATATCATTTCACAAATTAATTCTTACTAATTAATAAAAATAATTTTATTAAAAAGAATTTTATTTCCAAAACCAAAGGAGCCTCGAAGATCATTTTTCATCGCACAGCCAGGCACACATTGAAAGAAGGAAACCTAACATTATTCCAATTAATCTCAATGGTGGTGAAGTGGGTATTAATTTAGTTGTCATTGATCAAGACATATTGGAATGGGGATACCACAAGCCATCAAAAGCTTATATCCTACTAAATGGGAATATTGGCGGAGATCGGGATCCCGTTTGTATTTACACAAGCAGAGTTGCTGCTCCTTCAACTTACTACAACAAGCCGGGGTCGTTGGATTTCCCATGGTGATCCCCGTCAAGCATGGGTTCAGCTCCGTGGGGTTGCAACTCATGGCCGCAGCGTTACTCACGTCCACAAATAGTAACATCCCAACAAAAATGGAAACCACCTTCATCTTTCAAATCCAGTCAACAAATCTGACACCCAAACAGAAAGGGAGAGAGAGAGCTAGAGTGTGTATGGTATGATTTTGGGCTAGGCATCTGAGCTAATTTTATAGGCACGAAACGGTATCGTGTGTAATGGTGATAAATATTGAACTTTTTAACTAATATTCCCCTTTTTTTCGTAATTTAATATCATTCAGTTTTTGGATGTTATCAATGATATAAGTTTTTGTGTGGGATTCGAACCTCTAGTTATAATTTTAATGAGTGTCTAAATTTATCATTGTAGATGAGTTACGGTATTGGATACATGCCCAAAAAAGACGTTGCATGATATTCCCTTCATTTATAAATTAAAATAATATTAACTATATTTCAAATAAAAAGTTTTATGTGTATTTTATTTATTTCAAAATTAAAAGTATGTAATTAAAAAATATATGTCAATTTTTTTATTTTGAAAACAATTAATTTGATTTAATAAAGTCAAATCAAGACGCATCTTTACAAAGAAGAGGGCAGTGGTTACGGTGCGTTTGACATTGTAATTAACTAAGTTGATTTTGAAATTTTAGAATTGTATTGAATCTTTTTAAATAAGCCGTTGTTAAGAAATTGAACAAGAAGAAGATGAAAGAGAAAGACATTGGTATATTATTGATTTCCTTTATGCAATACAATGAATTGGGGTTTACAGAATAGAAGGATATATATATATCCTTTACAGACATCGATTACAGCCTTCAGCCAAGAAAGGAAAAGGGAAATTACAGAGTTACCCTTAATGAATAACTAACATAACTGTCATAGAAACAAAAAGTACACTTGACACCCCTACAGTTGCATAACTATTGAATATAGACACAGAGGACCCTGAAGATACAAATGATCAGATATTATTCTGCATTTTAACATCCTCTCTCAAGTTGGAAGGTAAGAAGAGATTCTTGACTTGCAGCTTGCTAAGAAGTTCAGAAAACTGATTGCTTGGAAGGGCTTTAGTGAACAGATCTGCCAGTTGAAGATGAGTAGCTATATAATTGGTTGAGATAAGATTGTTTATAAGCATGTTCCTCACAATATGACAATCTATTTCAATGTGTTTAGTTCTTTCATGGAATACAGGGTTGGCTGCAATGTATAATGCAGATTTGTTGTCACAATGAAGAGGTATAGGCTTGTTTATCTCAATCTGAAAATCTTTAAGAACTGACATAAGCCATGTTAACTCACAGCATGTGTTAGCCATGCTTCTGTATTCAGCTTCTGATGAAGACCTGCTAACAATGCTTTGCTTTTTACTTTTCCATGAAATAAGTGCATTTCCAAGGAAGATACAAAAACCAGATAAGGATCTTCTGGTGATAGGGCAGGCAGCCCAGTCTGAGTCACAAAAGGCAGTGAGATCAAGAGGATTATTTGATGGATAGAAAATCCCTTGACCTGTACTTCCCTTGAGATATCTGACAAGCCTTAGTCCAGCTTTCCAATGCTCAACAGTTGGTTTAGCCATGAATTGGCTCAGAATGTGAACTCCATAGCATATGTCTGGTCTAGTGATTGTTAAATAAATCAATCTGCCAATCAGTCTTCTGTAAGAGGCTGGATCAGAGAGAAGTGGTTGAGTAGAGGATGCAAGTTTGTGATTTTGTTTAATAGGAGTTGCCTTTGGTTTGGCATCAAGAAGACCACAGTCAGTAAGGATATCAACTGAGTATTTCCTTTGATGAATACAGACACCTGAAGTATTTCTTGCAATTTCAATTCCAAGAAAATACTTAAGCTCTCCTAGATCTTTGACAGGAAATTTGGCTTTTAAGTACTCCTTCACATTGTCAATTAGGTCTTTACTTGTTCCAGTAATTAGTAGATCATCCACATAAACCAAGAGAATGACCAAATTAGTTTCAGATTTGAAGGTAAATAGAGTATAGTCATTCTGAGATGATGTGAAGCCATATTGAACAAGAGTTGTTGAGAGCTTTTCATACCACTGTCTTGGAGTCTGTTTTAGACCATATATAGACTTGTGCAACTTACATACCACAGGAGCTTTATCTGCAGTTAAACTGTGACAGTAACCAGGGGGAAGATCCATGAAGACTTCCTCTTTTAACTCTCCATGCAGAAAAGCATTTGAGACATCTAAATGATCTATTTCCCAGTTCTTAGAAGCAGCAATGCACAGAAGTAACCTGATGGTTGTCATTTTTGCTACTGGAGCAAAAGTCTCAAAATAGTCATTTCCTTCTATTTGAGTAAAGCCTTTTTGCCACTAATCTTGCTTTGTATTTGTCTATGCTTCCATCAGGATTATACTTAATTCTGAATATCCACTTTGAGCCAACCTTGTGACTCTTTTCTGGTAAGTGTTGAACAGTCCATGTTTTGTTGATTTCCAAGGCTCTTAACTCCTCTTCCATAGCTTGGCACCACAAAGGATCTTTAATAGCCTGTTCATAGGTTTGTGGTTCACTCTTTTCAGCAATTTTAGTAGAATAGGTTTTATAAGAGTTTGAAACCTGACTAAAGTTACAGTAATTTTCAAAAGGATAGGGAGAAGTACCTTTAACACTTGCAGCAGTATGATCATGAAGTTGAGGAGGCAGTCCTGTGTAATCCTTAAATTTAATAGGGATAGTTCTGTTTCTAACAGGTCTGGTATTAGAAGGTGGTTCAAAGCTGGTTTGAGGAGAGTCTGTGGGCTGATCATTACTGGTTGTAGGGATATCATTATGAGGTAAATTGTCATTGTCCTGATGTTGATTATCAGCATCATCCAAGGATGTAAAGATATCATCATCAGGAAATAGTCTGTGGCTGGATGACTCAGGTTGATTATTAACTTGAAAAGGGAAGACCTCTTCACAAAATTCTACATCTCTACTAAAGAAGGCTTTGTGAGTAGAAAGATTATAGCATTTGTAAGCCTTTTTAGAAGAGGCATAACCAAGAAAGACACACTTTTGAGATATTGGCATGAATTTATCTCTATTTTGTGCTAATGTAGAAGCATAGCAAAGACATCCCATTGTTTTAAGATGATTATAAGTAGGAGGTGTTCCATAAAGAATTTCAAAGGGGGTTTTGAACTTCAGAACATAATTAGGTAATCTGTTAATCAGGTAAGTAGCAGTGAGGATACAATCTCCCAAAAAATGTATGGGAAGATTAGCTTGGAATTTTAAGGCCCTAGCAAGCTCTAAAAGGTGCCTATGTTTCCTTTCAGCTCTGCCATTCTGCTGAGGGGTGTCTGTGCAGGAGCTTTGATGTATAATACCTAATGAGTCAAGTAAAGAGTTCATGCAGTTGTTAAAGAATTCAGTTCCATTATCAGATCTGATTTCTTTAACAGATTTATTGAATTGGGTACTAATCATGGTAAGGAAAGATTGCATAATATTGCAAACATTGGCTTTAGTATTAAGGAGAATGGTCCAGGTGGTTCTAGTGTTGTCATCAACTATGGTAAGGAAGGAATTATGACCTTCATAAGTAAGATGTTTGTATGGACCCCAAACATCACAGTGAAGCAAATCAAAAGCAGAAGGTTTAATAGAGTTACTAACATTAAAGGGTTTTCTAGTTTGTCTAGCCATATGGCATATGTCACAACAGAAATTTTTTAGTTTATTCAGATGCAAGAAACATAAAGGATCAATATACTTCATAGCTTGTAATGGAAGATGACCAAGTCTTTTGTGCGAGATGTACGGATCAATGGTGCTAAAGATTGAATGAAATTCATCATTTACAACTTGAGAAGAAATATTATTGGAAATGCGCAAGTAGGTGTAAGCAGTTTTGGAATCATTCTTCTTATTATCCATACAATCTTTGTTGAGAATCAAACTTATACAAGCCTTCATCAAGTTTACCAGTCACCTTCAAAGTTTTCCTGGCAAGGTCCTGAATATAACACAGGTTTTTAGAAAAAGTAAGAAGGCATCCAACATCTTGAGTGAATTTGCTCCCTGATAATAGATTAAACTTAAATTCAGGAACAAAGAAAACATCAAGAAGACAGATTTCATTGGTTAGTCTAACAGATCCTTTATGAGTGATGATAGAGCTTTTACCATTTGGTAAATGAATAACGAGATTGAGTAGGGTAGGGTTGATTAGGTTTGAAAAATAGTTAGTTATATGATGTGATGCTCTGTATCAATAATCCAATCATAGGACTTACAATTATAATTGGATAAACAAAAGGATTTGCATACTTGTGTATATAAGAAATAGATTTACGCCATATGATCGAGTTGAAGTCAAGAGGGGAATGAACCTCAACATTGTTGACTTTTGGCTTGATCTAGCAAGAATTTCAGCCACTTGTTCTTACGTAAAATGATTACTTGAATTGTCTTTCAGTGGCGAGATGGAGGCTTTACCTTTTGCTTTGTTCTTTGGCATTCTTGATAGATCCGGTTTAGTGCCAAAAAAGGATGCCAATCTGAAATCCATTTAGAAAGAAACATTTCTCTTTTGGATGGGAATCTCCATGACAAAACTCACAAAAAAATTTCCCTTTGCAGTTGGATTTCCATTGAATTGGTTATTCTTGAAGACATTCTCGTCGATTTATTAAACATGTTTCCTCCATTATTGGTATTGACAAATTTTCCAAGAAGAAGTGCCACAATCATTGTTGCAACCGCCGCTTTTTCCAAAGAGTTGAAGAGTTCACATTATTCTCGTTTCCGTGATTTACCAAGAAAGGCGATGGAAAATCAGTTGTCCACTAGATATGCCACACCTCTTTTGGGCTTCTTCTTGTATGATAGACACAGCTTGGACAAGGATGGCAAGGGAAGCATCCTAAGAATGCCCTCTTACATCGTTGTAAGAGTTCTGATAGCCCATTAAGAATTGAGTTATTTTGTATGCATGATCATAATCTACATGAAGTTTTGATGCTCCACAAGTGCAATCACATATGCAATTTGGAAGAGGGAGAAGATCTTGAGTTCATCCCATAGGCCTCTCGAATTTAGTAAAGTAAGAATTGATAGACATAGTTCCTGTGTACAAAGGGCAATAGTTTTTCCGATTTGATAAAGCTTTGTAGTATCATTTTGAGAGTATCTAGTGACTAAGTCTTCTCCCACATTTCAC